>VZRZ01002052.1:0-54051 GCA_013398175.1 Climacteris rufus | reverse complement strand
TTTTTTTTTACTGACTAGGTGCTAGTGTCCTCATTTTACAGGGAGTTAAAGTGGCAGCACAGAAATGTTAAGGGATGTTTCATATCCCAGAGCTGTAAGGAGAACCCCTACCCTCAAACTCCAGCCATCCTGCTCTAAAGTTTACTGAAGTCAGCAATGTCCTTGCTGGATTTTGGAATCATTTTGAACCCTGAGATCTTCAGATGACTCATGACTGGGATGCAAACGCTGTCCCATACTGTGCCAGCTTCCTACCTGGTGTAACTCCAGCTCTGGAGGCAATTCATCTGCACTCTGTGCTTGGGCAAATTTATTGCCAGAGACTGGGCAAGTCCTACTTCCTTAGTGCTTATCTTTCCTATAGTAAGCTGTATATATACACCATTAAGACAGTGAAAAAGAAATCACATAGCAGTAACTTTCTTATAATGCTAAGTGCACTCTTTCACTAGGGTAAGGAAAACCATGCTGAAGAGAAAGAGAGAGAGAGAGAGAGAGAGAAAAAAAGCTTCCACTTCCAAAAAATGTCTTATTATCTTCAAAAGTTAATTACTCAGGATTCAGATGTATCTTCTGGTATTCTGTATTTTATTTTTGCTCCTACACTTGATGGATCTGGAATTCTCTTTTGAGCTGCTAACCCAAAAGCTCATTTAAAACCTTTCCTATTTTCCCATGTCTCTGATTAACACTAATCCACTCTACCCTTTCTTTTCCTACAGCTTCTTATGCTCACTCCTTGCTGCAGCCTGCAAGAATTCTAATTGGCATCTGCTCTTCTTTTTGGGTTTCCATTTTTTTTCTTTCTTCTTGCTCCATTTTCTCTCTTTCGCTATCTGGGCTGCTCTATAATATCCTGTTATACTTTCTAGCCCAGATCTGCCTAGTGCTGTAAAGGATTTGATGATTTTCTTTAGGAAGGACTCTAATAATAGCCACAATCCTGCCCCTTTACAAATCTTCTTACAATGAAAAAGAAAATGTTCTGCCCTGCAAAGTGAATTTCATTGAAAACCAAAAGTTCTTGTCATAAAAAAAATATATATATATATATATATATATATATATATATGCCTCTCTGTTGTCTCTGTTCCTCATGAATGGGAGAAATTTTAAAAGAGCAATGTTATAATTTTTGGGGAATTTGAGGCTAGATCTCAGAGCTTCCTATTAGAAACTGTAACTTCAGTTATTATTTAGAAAAAGCATTTCAGTTTTCTTCTCTAATACAAAAAGCTACAATTTGTAACAGGAAAACAAGCCAGCCAGAAAGTCCTTCAGGTTCTCTAGTGACTTTGCTGTTGTCAATCAAAATAACAGGGAAGATGCTCAAACACTGCTACTTTAATGGGCAGAGGGACAAAACTCCTGACACACTGCAGAGGCTTTTGCAAAACAAGCGCCTGATGCCATCTGAGGTGGGTGAGGCTGATGGAAGCCAGAGCCTTGGACTCTATCTGGATGTGATGGATTTTGAGCTTTAACTGCCATTTCAGGTGGCCTGTGCCAAATCTGTGGCTTCTCAGCCCTTATTCAGCTGCTGCCTCAGCCTGGCTGGCCAGAGGTGAAGCTTTATCCCTGCAGACTCTGCCTGGAGCTCACTGGCTGATGTGCCATGGAGCAGCTCAGTTAAGACACCTCTGTCAAGCTCGGAGCCACGCTGTGCCTTTGCTCTCCAGGCCTCAGAAGCATTCCCTGCCACCTCCCAGCATCTCCTTGGGCAATGCCACGTGCTGCAGGGCACAAGCTCCAAGGCAATTGCTCAGAGCCCTCTCCTCTGATCTCTACTCAGTAAGCAGTAGCTTACCATTATTTTTTAAAATTCTTTACAGAGTCACAACGTTCACAGGCAGAACACACAGTTAGATGGTCAGGGCAGCCTCTTGTATGTCACAGGGCACTAAATACTGTTGTCAACCTTTTTTTGTTCGACTAAAATATGTTTTGTTTTGACAAAAGCATTTCTTTAGTCAGGTCCTCACTTTCCTTTGGTATTGTCAGAAAATGGAGAATTCACTTTCCCTTTGATAGCCTGTTCCAGTGGTTACTCCATTTTTCTATTATAATATAATGCCAAATATCTAATTCATTTTTTTCCCTAGCTTCAGCCTCCAGCAACTCCTTCTTGCTATGCCTTCCCCAGTTAAATTAAACATCTGTGTTTTTCAACACAAAGGTACTACCTGATGTAATCAAGCCACAGCTTTTGGCTCTCTGCTCAGGCCACTGTTCTCTTGCTACTGCTGCCAGTCATTGTGGCTGACTTTCCATCAGCAGAGATTCTTAGGTACAGAAGTGCACTTTTGTACACCACATAGCTGCTCTGAGCTACTGCAGGACAAGAGTCGTTGTCTCTGGGATAGCAGAAGAACAGACAAGTACAGTGAGTCATTTTTGCTTCCTCCATGACCATCACCTTGAGTTGCTTTGCCAAGCCAACAATGTTCTTTTCTTTGCTTTTTAAATACAAAGCTGTACATACATAAGGAATAAAAAGCTCTAATTTATTCTGTGAAAGTGTTCATCAAGTGAGAGACAGGACTCTGGGAAAAGATTAAGAGCTTACATTTTTCATTTGACTTATTTCACATAAAATTTCATAGAGGATAAAATGATGGGAGGCAAAGAAGCAATGATATTTCTGTTTTATCTCTTTCTAAGGACCATAAATCTTTCTGAAGTATCATTAATTATAGCAGCGCCATTCACAACGCTATTGTTAAGGGTCTATCAGCAGCCCCATTATAAAGCCCTATTTTCAGGGGTTTATAACTTGGTTAGAAGAATTTTGTTTCTGGCAAAAACTTTGCTGGGGTAATGTCTCCATCTAAGACAATTTATTTTAAATGTAAAGCACAAAGGGAAATGTTACCTCTTTTGAACTGAGTAAGGGAGAGACTAGGAACTTTCTAGGGGTACAAAGCTAATGCTGTCTTGGCTGATTGAATTTGTGTCATCTGTGAATTCATAAAACTGTATTCACAGAAGTTATCTCTTAGATGAATTTCACTGATTCTTTTACAACACAAGTTTCCAATTACTACAACTGAATTCAAGATCTGGAATATTCCTCTAGTGGCTGTAATCAAATGAGGTTTGATTTCTTTAGCTGGAGCCAGTTGAGAAAGATTTCAGCAGACCTGGAAAGCAGCTTACATGTTAAAACAACTCCAGTCTCTTTAGATAGTTTGTCTGTTTTTTGTTGCAGGTGGGATGCACATCAAGAATGAGTGAAGCTAATGATCACGTGCACCAAAGTGTGTACTGACTTAGCAATATGGAGGAATTGCTCTGTCATGGCTGAGCCTCAGTGAAATGTTAAAGAGGCACTGAGTTCTTCCTGATGTGCAGTGAAAATGCTCTGCAATAAGCACCAGTGAGACTGGGAGGGCAGGGGGAAAAAAGGTCAGTGCTTCACCTACATAAAAACATGAGCAGGTGGCCTTTTGCCTGCAGCAACTTGTAGATTCATTGTGAAAGCCAAGAGCTCTGCCCAGTTGTGTCTTCGCACGTTGGGAAAGAGCAAGACACTCAATAAGGCATGATCAACAAAATCGTTGTAGCCTTTTTCTAAAGCAATAGATATTAATGAATGCTAACTTCTGGGCAACTTTTTTCCGGCTTTAAAGTAGAAAGATTAGATGAAAATGTGTTTTGTGAAGAGAGTGCTGACACCCTCAGGTAATCTCCATCCTCTGTCCTCATCAATAATCTAGCACTCTACCTTCCCTGTTACATTACTGTCTGCAGTAATGCAATTCACTTTGGTCCCCTTAGATCCTATTAGAATCTCTCACATCACAAAATTCTTCCAACTCTGCTTTACAGCATTCTGGGATTGTTTAGTTTCAACTTCTGCTACCTGTTTTCCTCCACTAAAATTGTTTCCACAGGGAATGACTTTTGTGAATTGCACATTTAACCTCACAGTGAGTGAGAAGATCAAAATTAATGCATGGGGGTATTGTCCAGTGGGGTCCCCAAAGCGCCCCAATTCTGCTTTGAACACTGTTGAATGTATCTTGTCATAACAGATTCCACCATCTAAAGTACTTTCTTCTATCAGTTTTGATTTTGTTGTCTTTTAATTTCACTGCACATGTCCTTTGAAAGGATAAATAGGCATAGGCAAACAGAAGAACTTATTTCTACAAATTATTCAACCCCTTATGTACCTCCTTTGTATTACATCTTATTTTTCTCCTCTCCAAATTAAAACAGCCTTTATGTTTTGTTTGTTTGCCTTTCTAATGTGGAAATCTTACCATATCCCATAATTTATTGCAGTTATTTGAGCAGATGCCTTCCTGGAATTCTCCACAGTTATTAATGGTAAGTCAGTCTTGCTCAGTGATGATATCTAAATAATGGGCTCAACAGAGATGTCTCCTCTGGCTGCTCAGGCAACATCAGGGGCTCAAAGTCGGCAGAAAAGGGTCTCTGACAACATTCCTAAGAACTGTAGTACAGGGTGGCAAAATGTGGAAAGCTCCTTTATTTCCTTCATTCTGATTGCCAGGATGACTGTGAAACCGCACTTTGCACCCAGTGTTCTGCTTCCTAAGAAATGGAGAAAACCATTCCTGGCTTCTTAGCCAAAAGTGAGCCTCTGATAAACTCAGTGAGGTTAGACTTACTCTCTGTTCTTCAGTCTTATCTGATCTAATTCTGTCTAATCCTCACCATTTTTTAAGATTCTGAACTGTAGAATACCAACTGTTTGTAAACCTGATTCATCCCATTTTTCCCACTTTATCTATTTTCTAGCATATTTCAATACACTGAAACTCCCAATGCATGACCATCATAAGCACAGCAACAATATAGTATAAATCTTGTGATAATTATCATAAACCAGTGCAACCTCACTCTTTTAACAGTTACACCTAGTTTGCAATGGTAGAAATAAGAATAAAATTGAAATGGGCTCTGATATTATGGGTCAGCAATGTCCCAATATTATAGCAGCCATGTCAGAGGGCCCAGAGGACAGAAAAAGATGAAGCTTATAATTGGAGGAGACTGCAAAAAAAAACCCCCAACCAACATAATACAGAACTGTCCTTCAGACTCTTTTAATACATGGAACTAAGTATAAGTAGCGTTACAAGAAGATTTACTTCTGTAAAAGCAAAGGAATTAATGCACTTTCACAGCGGGGAAACTTAGCAGCAGTTAAAACCTCAGGTCTATTCCAGCAGCAGGAACTTTTTTGTTGTTTTGGTTATCCGTTTTGCTTATTAGAAGTAGATTTTTACTGAAAGTGAGGTGTTTTTCTCATTGTCCCCCAGATTCCTGCACTACTGTTCCTGCAGTGTCAATATAAGTCTAAATCATGCATTTAACAAAAATGAGAAGGTCCAGATGGGTCTCACAATGTTGCAGAAAGGGCTGGACAGGAAAACTCTGCAGCAGCTGCCTTTCTTCCCAAGGCGCAGCAGGGTGAAAGGGCAAAAACTCTGCAGACCAGGGAAAAGCACTGAAATTCATCACTGTCTTATCACTTCAGAGAAGCTTTCTGTCCTGCCTTGTGCTCCTTTCTCAATGGCTATAAAGTACTTCTGTTCCAGGGCACTGCACATGGATATTAAATTCTCATCACAAACATGATGCCATTTTTGATTTCAGCATTTATCTATCTTCTGTTCTTATATGGCCACACTTACCATAATATCTCATACTTCACAATCTTTAACACATTATTTATCCCTCCAAAAAGCATGTATATGAAAGGTAGCTGAAAATAAGCAATAAACCATTTTAATACTGTTACCATCTGAGGCTATGGAACTGTGAGAATTTTCTTCTCATTAACTCTGGAATTCATATGCTATTCATAACCTTGAGACTGATAATATTTAGAAAATTATTTTATCCAAGCATCAACCTCTCCTTAATACATGTACTAGAAGTATACAGTTCAAAAATGAGTCTTTTCCAGGCCCTAAATACAGAATCTTCTGCTTAGACAAAAAAAAACCCAAAAAAGCTGAACACAAAACACTCCAAGCCAACTAAACAAAAAACAAAACCCAAAAAAACACCTTAGTGCTGTTAAAGAAGTCCCATTAATGAGAAGAAGGCCTGCCTTTCCAATATTTTATTTATTTTTAAAGACTGGTATCAAATAGTAGTAGTGATATTTAATCCATCTATAGATTTCATTTTTGTCTGAACTGGCAGATCATGTTCTTTGCAGTTTCCTTCAAAACAAAAAACAAACAAACAAAAAAAAAAAGGAGAGAGAAAGCAAAGCATTTTGAGAATGCTGTTTTTTCCAGATCACTTAGCATGATTTTTCTTTGAAATTGTAAAATTAAAATAAAGAAAAGCAAAGGATACATTTGAACCACTGCTTTCTTTTGGAGCCAATTAAAATTTTCTATCCTCTTTACAACTGCACTTGTGAATTTGGAAAGAATATTTAAAGCCTGAAATCACCTCATAGTCTGAGTTTGAAACAACTTGCAGTTGCCAAGACAGAAAATCAGACTGTTTGGGTGTTGTATGCGATTGTAAATACTCTGAGAATAACTGAGCAACAAAGACGTTGGGGAATATCCTTGTTACGATCAAAATGGTGAGATCAGGGGCATAAATTCGAGTTTGTCCAGTAATGAAAGCGGAAAGGTAGGAATGAACAGAGGGTTTCAGACATAAGTGTGCAGAGAAGTCTCCAAAGATGGCACCAGTCAGAATATACCCTGTGCACCGTGTCTCATGCACAGAGAACATTAAAATGGAATGCTTGAGTCAAAGGGGTCCAGATGCCTGCAACAGGATACAGTGAATTGCATCAAAGGGGAAAAAAAAAAAAAAAGCATAGAAATCCAGTGCTTTTTAGATATTCAGCCCTGGAGCTGTATAAAACTTGGTTGTGATCCCTTTGCTGAAGCGAAGGCTCTTTTAGTACTTTTCTGCAGGAGGCCCAAGAAGCTGGAAGAATTCGACACATAAAGAAGCTGGAAGAAACTTGACACATCCCAAGCTTCACATTCCTCCTGGACGCCCCAAAGCAGCGCTCTCCTTGTCTGTGACCCGTCTGGTTCCCTTCCCCATGCTGGACCCTTGCGCTTTCACACCAGTGCTCCCTCACCCAGCGCTGCCACCATCCGCCTTTCGGGAGGCAGAGGCTGGAAATCCTATTTTATCTACTATTTATCACTTTCGGTTCGCCCGAGCAGCTGCCGATCAGCTCCACGAGTCCCTGCGGGGAGTGCCAGGACGAGCCAGCCTGAGGTCAGGAAGAGGGAATGTGGGAGAACCTGAAGATGTTGTGGGATGGGCAGGGATGAGGGACAGGATTAGTGACAGGAGAGGACAGAATCTTAAAACTACACCACGGGAGGTTTAGGTTGGACATTAGAAAGAATTTCTTCACAGAAAGGGTGATTAGACATTGGAATGAGCTGCCCTGGGTGGTGGTGGAATCACTGTCCTTAGAGGTGTTTAAGGAAAGACTGGACACGCCATGATCTAGTTGACACGGTGGTGTTCAGTCACAGGTTGGATTCGAACATCTCAGAGGTCTTTTCCAACTACATAGATTCTGTGAGGACAGGAGGCTCTGTGGAGACCTGAGGGCCGCAGGGACAGGAAACGCAGACGGTGCAAGGCCCGCACCGCCCCACACCAAGTTGGAACCACAGCGGCGAGGGCGGGGCGGGGCGGGAAGAGAGGGAGGGGAAGCCGCCCCCGAGGAGGGCGGAGCGGCCGCCGCGGGCCGGACGCGCCCCGGTTGCCGTGACAACCGCGTCGGCCGAGCCCCAGCGGCCCGGACCCGTCAGGCCCTGGTGCCCGGCCGCCCATGCCGCGGAAAGCGCTGCGCTGCGTCCTGCAGCTGGAGCTCCGCTCGGTGAGTGCCCGGGCCGCGCTCCCCGCCCGCCTCAGCCTGGCCGCGGCCGGCAGGAGAAGCCGCGCTTTGCTCTTCCGGCATCGCTTCCCGCCCCGCTTTCCTGTCCGGGCCGCCGACCCGCGCTCCCGGCCCAGAGGCTCTTCGGGGGGGCTGGTTCGGGCCCTACTGGCGAGCGGGGACCGCGCTCCTCTGGCACTCCAGCCCTTCTGTGTGTGCATCCTCCGGCAGCCGGTCCCTGCGCCCCCGCACAGCAGCCGTGTCCACAGTTCTCATTTTCCTGTGGAAAGGGGTCTTTCTTTTTGTCCCTGTGTCCCCGCCCCGTTGGTGTTAGCAGCAGCCGTGCCGCTTTAGAGTTCTCATTTACCTGTGGAAAATGTGTTTTTTAAGAGACACTGATTCTTGGGAAGCTGTACGGTGTGAGGAAAAGCACTCTTGATAAACAAAACAAAATAAATCCCAGGAAGAAGTAGCTTGTGCCTGCCAAATGCACCCCTGTGAGGGGCGGGATGTGGCACTGGGCAGCCCTGAAGCACCTGGATGTTACATGGGTGGGGAGTGAGGTGTGAAAATGGAAAGTTTTGACGTTAATCGTGTTAGGACTGTACCCTGTGCACTTTACAAAGTTTTTTTGCTTATATCCATGCTGGGAATACAAGGAGTTGTATCCTTCTCCTGTTAGCTTTTCATAAGTAGCTGTGGTAGACAGTGCCCTGTTACTCTGGAGCTGGTGGCTTCATATGCCCTGGACCTGTAATCCAGAGGTTTGGCCTCACAGAACAAGTGCTGCCATGTATATAAAAATAGTTGCTGCTGAGAGGAAAACCCAAGATGCCATCCACAAAATTCAAGTGCAGATCCAGGAAGCAGATACCTGGAAATTGCCCAGGTATTCCTGGTTGCTTAGCTACCCTTGTTCCCAAGCTTGAGTGACTGCTCTGAAGCAGAGCTGTGGATTTCCACACATGGATGGTGAGGGTGTCACCCTCGTGGTGTTGCTCTGCTGTCTCAGCAGGTGGTGTTTGTCTCCACAATGCCAAGGCCTGCTTGGTTCCTGGAACGGAGCAATGTGCTTTCCTTTTCTGTTCTCACTGCTGTGAGCTATTCGTGTGCCAGGAGAGAGTACAAGGAAGACATTTCCCCAGGGTCAGGTTTTCACTCGTGGGGTATTTGTTATTTACCCTGCTCTCAAGGCTACAAATAAGAATGGAAAGGGACTACTCTTACAGAAATGTCAACACTTGTTGAAATTAATTTCATAATTTTTCCTTCATGTTTGCTCATTTGATGTATTTTTTGGGCAGTCATTCTTTCACCTCCCAATTGATCTTGGTCAGCTAAAAAAAAACCTGGTTCTTTTGGTAGTATTTTGTGTGAGGGACTCAACCAGCCTTCTAAAGATCTTAGGAAGGGGAGCTACTCTTCCACTTTGAATTTACATTGATCAGGGTCAGAATTGAACCCTGCATTCCAAATGGGGTCTTGCTTTTGTCTTAGGTGATGTAGGGAAAAAAAGTCGAACTTTCATCTTATATATCTTAATATGAGGCAGGGTCATTAAAAATGTTAAAAGACATGAATCCCAGTATATAAAGAGGAGTGTTTTTAACTATAACCTCAGCTTGATGCTGCCCAGTTTTTGCACATTGTTGATGCTGTCCTTTGGTCAGTTCTGTATCACCTTTGATACTAACTCCTCCTCTACTTACTACTCTTATCTTTTGCATCATAAATAATAATTTCTCATCACACTGTGTGATATCTTTTATCCAAAAAACAGATTTTCAAGAAAATGTAGGGGTTTGTTTGATTGATCTGTTTTTATGGAACATGCGCTTCTGGACTTTTTTCTGGTGATGTTTTCCTCCATATCTTTATTCTTTACTCTTGCATATTTAAATATTTTGATTAATCAGATTATCATTTTTCAGATCTCCCTTTCTGCTTCACATGGGCCTTGTATTTGTTATTTTTTTGGTAGATTCTACCATCCTCGTTTTCATTACATTTAATTTAAGAAAAATATTCTTTCACAACCTGGGCTGAAGATGATTTAGTGGCTTCTTGGTCCAGGCCTAGTGCATCCTGGGTGACTGCAGTTTCCTTAATTTAATTCTTTAAATTGTCTTTTTGCTCCTGTGTTAAATATTATTAAAACCAGGGCAAAATATTCAGTTGTATTTGAGACATAGATTTGTTAGTTTACCCATCTAGACTGATGTATGCTACATCCATTCATTCTCTCCTTCTTTGCTTTACTCGTGTCTAAAGTCTTGTCCAAATTTCTGATTCATTTTCCTGTTCTTTTACAGTGCTCTGTATATTTCTCAACCCTCTTTGAAATCTGTCAATTTGTGTCAGAAGTTCTGTCCTCTTTGTTTTTCCCTTGCTATAGGATACAGATGGGGTTTGCTCCTGTTGACTTAATAAAATTCCAAGATCTTCTCTGATCTGAGTCCACCAACTCTTTGGTTTATCTTGCTGGTAGTTTTCTTCATTTCTGAGAGGCTGCTCTTCTAAAATGAAAGGCCTTGCTGAAAGATCACGGATTTTTTTGGTTTGGTTTATCCTGCCGTGGACTGCATGTAATAAGTGCTATAGAGGATTGAGATCAACAGAATTCTGTTCCTTTGCATGAGTTTACTTCAGTGATTTCTTTATGGCTATTTGTGATGCCTTGACAAGGGGGCTGGTACACATTTTTCATCCTCCTGGGAACTTTCAGCAGAGATGTTCACGTTAACACTGTCCTTGAAATTTCTCATAGTCCTCTGAGTTCCTTGTGAGGTCAGTTAATTGCAGCCCTGATATCCCTCTTCCTTAGCTGATCCATAGATAACACTATTACAGTCTCTAAAATAGTCTCTTATCCTGCTGGAGGGGTTTGCAGACAGATAAGAGCTTCAATTTGTCTCCCAAGTGTTGTGCACCTCCATGCACTGCATATTACAAAATAGGTGTCATGAACTGCAGCTATGCATGTGTCATTCATTTTTGGAACTGCTTTAAAGTCACATGGCCATGTAGATTTGGTGTTCCAGCCGAGGTAATGAATTGTGCAGTTTATCTCCAAGGTAGTAGAATCCACACATGCTATCTTGGCCCACACGCTTGTTTGTGAGAATTTGTTTACTCTTGCAGGATAACCAGAAAAATAATGGCACCTGTTGTTGGCAGTTTTGCCCTCTTTGATATCTTCCGATCTCTTAATTTGCATCTCAGTAAGTAGTCAAACTTTGGTTGCCTTCTCTAGGGTGAAAGGCACAAAACTCCAGCTAAGAATGGTTGTAAATTCTACAAAAATGCCAAGAAGAAAAGCAAGAACTAAAGCTAATATGACATGTGGAATGTAGTTTGGGGGATCTTGCCTTGTATGAATGAAATCTGTCTCTCTTACTCTTGTTCACAACTTGGAACTATATGAGTGTCATGCAAGCTGTTTAATGCTTGACAGACTGTTTCAATTGGGTTATCTATTATTCTGGCACTTTTCTTGCAGATTTGAAGCCCTCATTTACATGGAGAGGAAACCCTTTTTTTTACTCTGCAGATATTTATGCATAGAAGGACTATTTTTTACCTTATACTTCATCTGTAATGAACTATCACACATTGTTTTCTTTCATTTCTTCCATCTGAAGCTGTTTTTCTGCCGTTTATATAGTTTTCTTATAAATCCAGTTAGGATTTCTCAAGTAAAATGTTCATTTGGGAGTAGGAGACTGTAACCAAACCACTTACTTTAATTCCCATCACTCTCCCCCTTTGTCTTTCTACCTGGCAATTGAAAGTCTGAACAGTTTCTCCAGAAACCTCATGTTGGAAGAGGCAACCTCATATTTATAATACTGAGATGAAAAATGAGCACAAGACCTTAAGTGAAAGGCGTCAATTCTGTGTCTTGGTAATAAAGAATAAAACCACATGGCTTGGAGAAAACAGCAAATAGTTTTATAGTGAGTTGTGTATATCCTTGCAATTAGAACGTAAGAAAGAATGTCTGATGTTCATCAGAGCTTGAAAAACAGACCAACTTCTTACTTAAAGAATAAGAATTGTGCAGAGAAAGTCAAGAGATTAGTGGCAGTAACTGGCAGCCTAGTGAGAAGCCTTCCCTGCCTTGAGTTTAAAGATGGCCAAACTTCCCAGAGAAACTCTGTGTCTGGTAGTAATGGAACAACGGTTGATTTTTCTCATTTACAGATTAGAACACAAAGTTAATACAACATTTGCAAATAAACTTGCCCTTTCTGGTGTCTGGACAGGGTGTGCATATGTAAACGTGTAAATTTTCCAGCTTCATTCTGTAGTTAGGCTAAAGTTTAGGTGGGGTTTTGTGTGTTGGCATCATGTAGACTTTGATCTACGTGAGTCTTCATATAGAAGATGATTATCTTACACAGTCAGTGCATGTCTTTACCTGTATTAACCTGGCCTTGGGTTTCAGTTTTGGCTAAAGACAATGCAATGTGTTTACTTAAGCAAGAATTTGGTCCTGATTATTTTTCCTGGCCAGTCTGTACAAATAGAATTGCTTTAGAAAAGAATTTTTTTCACTCTAGCCTGTTATATTTTGACTTTCAAAAATGAGCCATTTCAATCCTGACCATTTCATTTTTATCTTGAAAACAGCCATTACTTGTCTAGCTAAAGTTCAGTTTGTTTAATGAGTATGTTACTCCTACAGATAACTTGTCCTGGAGTGCTGCTGAAAGACAAACAGGAGCTGTATCTCAGTGTCTTTGTACTTGGGCAGTACAAAAAAACTCAATGTGTCCCTGCAAAGTTTCCACTCTTCTTTCAAGAAAAACTAGTATTTGAAAAGGTAAGATATGTCAAGAGCTGATACAACCCAAATAATACCCATCAGAAATTCCACAAAATCCTCTGCCAAAACGATGAGCACAAGTAATCACACTGAGGATGGTGCAGTATTTTAACTCCTGCTTCTCTTCAGCTCAGAGGAGGTGTGTGCCTGTATTATCTGCGTGGTCACTTGAGAATTATGTGCACTGAAGATTATAATGTGTGATGAGACTTTTTAGGTGTGAACTGTTCTTTCTCAGCGACTGTTTTCCTGGCTTGGAAGGGACTGGAATGTTTTTGTTCTACAAATTATGGCAAGGTGAAGAACAGAGACTATATAATATAGTAGAATCAGCTTAATTTAGTAGAAAGATAAAATAGCAGCTGAAGCCTTTTTGGTGACATCTTACTCCCTTTGAGATACTTTTTTCATGGTTTGTCACCAGAACTCCCAGATTGGTACCTGGCCCTGTAATTTATAGTTGTTTATCACATATTCTGAGTCCCTACTACCTTCATTATTAGTACCACAGGGATAATGAAACACAGTATCTTACAGATATGATCTGGCTTCTTGACTACCTATGAATAATAATACTTTGCCCTTTCTAGTTCTTTTCCTTTAAGCATTCCCCTTTAAGCACTTTGAAAACCAGGCTGAGTAAACTTCAGTGATGCTCTGGTGAAGTGGGTAAGAAGCAAACAGTGATAATTTCACTACCTACTGAAAAGTACAAAAGACCATCATTCTTTAAAGGCAAACATACCACAAACTACTTGCAGGGAATGTACTGAATGCAGTTTTCACTGTAATGTAGGGAACCTCCATCCTCCCGTATTCCTTGCCATCTGTTCACATAGGATCCAGGTTAAAAAAAAAACCTGAATAGTAGCCTGTACATGAATAGTCACTTGCATGAGAATGAAGCTTAAAGTATTACCTAATAAATTAAAGAACATGTTCTTCCTGTATTGGAATTCTAGTACATTCAGCAGTTTATCTTTCCTGAAATTTTTTTAGACAGTACTTTCCACTGCATCTTCAGCTGTCCTCAATAAATTATTTTCATAATTTAAATACAGAGAGGTAACTCTGTATGGATAGAAAGTATATAACAAGAACTGCTGGCTTCCAGTTAATTTGATCATGTTCCAAATTATGATTTCAGTATCCTTTCTTTTTCCTGTGGGGATAGGACTGCTAACAACCATCTTGGCAAGGAACAATATTGATTTGGGTTTTTTTTTCCTTCTCTTTGCCCAGAGGTCCATCTGATCAGTTGGACTGTGCCATTATTATTATTACGTATTAATTTCTTTTTCAGGCATTTGCTAATACAGTTGATCCCGGAGACCTTCTGAAGTTACTGGAATGTAGGTTCTGGTGTTTTTGTATACTGTGTTGTATCCATTAATGTCAAGCATCTATGGAGGTTTAAAATATGTGATAGTTTTACTGTCGGGAGTCTGATCTCTGAAAAACTGGAGGGTAACCACTTTGTTATACAAAAAAAATGCCTCTAGAAATGTACGTAACATGCTTTGGAACAGGAAAAGGGTAAACAGTCATAATTGAGTGACAGTCCAGCTGGTTATACAGATAGGTAGTGGGTTCCTTTATATGGTCATTTATTTGATTATTTTTCAAATTATATAAGTATAAACCTCCAGTTTTTGATAAATTATTATTTCCAGTTTTTAAGGGAATTACATCTTGCCACATGTGGTGTATAATGAATTGTGGTGAGAAAACACTGACCCTGAACTCAAACTCCAGGAATACACACCCTCACACTGGGAGTTATCTGAAGAGAGGGCAAAGCTTGCATAATCTTCTTTAAAAGTGGACAAAATTGGCAGAATATGGAACTTACCAAGTTCTGAGTTAAATTTGATGTTGTCATTTGTACCCTGCTAATGCCATTGTGTTCATCTGTGATATTTCTGCAAGCTGTACTTAATTTTATCTTATTATTGGTGTGGTGGAAATAGTACAGCAGTGTACAGTGCTATGGAGCTTAAGTCAGTGATCTATTTTTCCTGAGCTTTGGCAATGAGAGTTTTCATTTTAGTTTTTTTTAAACTCATGAAAAAACTTTTTTCCCTTCTAGTTGACACAGCAGTACTTGAACTAATACAGCTCGTTCCTCCAGGTATTGTATCAGTCTTTATATAAATTATGCAGTTTAATAGGTGAATTTCCAGGAGGACATTGCCCATTACAGCACAATCACTTTTTCCAACACACAAACAACACAGAAAGCTCTTCAACAAATAGTCCCCTGAAAATAAAATGTTAATAGATCAAGAGGATCTCATTCTTGAAAGAGAATAATAACTGAATATTGAAATGTACCATACTCAGGCTTAGGAAAGTGATAATATTTTAAAAATGGAAAATAAACTGAAATCATCCAGTGCATACTTATTAACTGCATCACAATTCACTTGCAGAGAGGCTGTCTGTGAAATTTCAGAGTGCATAATCTTGTTCTCAGAATGACACTTTTTTTCCTTCGATTTTAATGGTGACCATTGGGAAAACTCTTATCCTCACTATAAGTATTACAAGTCTCTTGGGGTATGTGAAGATAATAAATAGCGATTTGTCATACTTCTGTTATTGGTTTGTGTGATTATAAAAATCTATTTTAATGAAATTCAAGTGTTCCCATGAATAATGTAAATCTGCATTTTATTGGAAAGAAAGTCAAGTTTTAAAGAGGACTCATTTGGAAACTGTAGTATTAAAAGCACTCTATGTCACTTGTCCTAAGTACTTTCAAGGAAACTATTGCTTCTCTCAGGTGACTCTGAGAGAATTGTTTACTTGAAGAAATGTAGTGAATGGGGATTTTTTTGTGGGAAGGAATTTCTTTTCAGGGCTCAGATACAGCTGACAAGATGGCAACAACAGTACAAGTTAAATTTTTTACAATATATGTTCAGGGTTTTACCTCTAAAGAAAAATAAAAATTAAAGTAGCAAACCAGGATATTGAGAAATCTTTAAATAATTATTTTGATGTTGCTTATGTTTCTTTCTTACTGTTACTATTACTATTCTGTAATATGGCATGACAGTTTTTCATAAGGGATTGGCTGCCATTAAAAATACACTGGTTTTTCTGTGTCATGGAAGGGAAAGAAAGAAGAAAACTACTGAAAAGTTGCCTAGAGAAAACTTCTCATGTATCTGTTATGGAACAGTTGACACAATCTTGTACAGTAATAATCTTTTACAGTAACATTGAAACATAGTTCCATAGTATATTCTGCACTTTTTTGCTGCTGATTTAACCCGATGAGGTTATTTCCTAGTGTGATGGGAGTTTTAGAGCCATGCTGTTAATTTGTAAAGAGCAAAATTTGTCCTGGTTTCAGCATGGCTCTGTGTGTGGTGTCTGTGCTATGTGGCTTTGTCTATTTTCCAATTAAAGTATGTATTTTCTTTTTAGTGGGAAAAGTTCTAGCTACATATGAAGAAAATACAAGAGATTTCCTGTTCCCTGACCCTAAGCTTACCCGTGGGCACCGTGGTTTAGAGCGTGAGATTTTAATGAAGAGGTCCCCGTCTTTCACAGTGAGTGAATGTCTGTGGATTGTATTTATGATACAGTCTGGTTCACTGAAGAAACCCCTTGAACTGCTTCAAATGAAAAGTGATTACTTCTGACAGACTTTGCCATTTTAGGTGTTGAATGTACAAATTCACAGTTGAACTTCGGCAAAAGTATCATCTTTTTTCAAAATGCTTCAAGAAATTACTTAATGTGAAAAAGTTAGTTTCCACTTCATTCATAGTGGGGCACCATGACATGTCTCCTTTCAGTTAAATCTGTGGTGCATCTGGTGGTTGAAGAGATGCAGGAGAAGAGGGAGATGTCATACTGACTTCATAGTCCTCAACAGATAAACCATGTAACCCTCTTCCTTGGTCCTTCTCTGTGGCATTTTAGAACAACAGCTAATTGGCAGAATGAGTGCAATGAATTAATGCTAATTTTCTTGAGATAAGGGCTCAAGTACATATTAAATGAGAATGAATTCATTTCACACTGCCCTTTTGTAAAGCTTGACTGTTGAATCTTAATTGTCAGCAAAATAACCCACTTTAAGGATGATGCTGATGTGTTCTGGGGTTTGTTTTGTGTGGTCTATTTTGGTTAAGTTTTAGTAGTGGATTAACAGGACATTTGAATAGAGACTCAGTTGCCCTTCTGTTTGGACTAAAAGCATGTGGGAGGAGGGAAATGCTGGTTAAAGTTCATTGGTAGCTTTTAGTTGGTGTAATCTTTTCCCTGAAAGGGCAACATGGAAGCTGCCCAGGCACTTGCAATTAGATATGCTAATTTGGTGTCTAATGCTGTGTTACATTTAAATGAATTAAAGTTGTGATTTTGTGCTATAAAACATATGATTCTGCAGTAGCTGTAACTGTCCCTGCAAAAACAGCTATTTTTTTTGGCCATAGCATCTCTTTGATATGGCTCATCCTATGCATCATGGTGTGGTTCAAGAGATGGGATGGGGTTGTTTGCTTTCATACTGCTTATAGAATAGGTACTTTCCTGGTGCTGAGAAAGAATAGGGAGTAGTAATAAATGAGGTAGTATTAGCTAAATGTTTTTAGATTTTTTGTGAACACAATGTAAAGAAGCAGAGCCACTAGAGAAGTTTGATGGGTTTTGTCAGGCTGAGTTCTTTAATACAAAAATTATGTATTTTCTAATAAAGAGACGGTGCCATAATTTGTGAGCTGTGAGAAGAAGTGATCAGAGTAATTTGGATGTGTAGCTGATGAATGATGACACTGTAGTAGCTTTAAAAAGTTGACTGATGTAAGACACAAATATACTTCCATGTCCAGCATAAATAAAATCCATCTCTGCCCTGGAACAGGGACTGCATTTGTTGCTCCATTCCATCTCCATAGTTGAAAGTACAGTTTAAGAGAGGATTTTGGCATCATGAACCCCTTTTCAGGAATAATGCAGGATCTGTGTTTGATGGCATTGGAGGGAGGCTCCCAAAAGGAACTTTTTGTTCCTCTCCTTGCTTGCCAAATGGAATAACTGTGAAAGGATTTTTACCTCCAGTAGAAATGCACTCTCAAGTGCTTCCATCTTGTAGAGTTCCCTGAGCTTTACTGGCACGTATCCCCTGGTAACTCTGTCAGCACAAAGCACTGGATGTGAATGCTAAGCAAAAGGGAGTGTTAAACAAGGGCATGAGAGCCCTCACATTATTCCTATGCTAGTGAAGCCCTCTACTTCCAACATGAAAAGTTATTTATAGCTAGCTGAGATGTTGAATATTTTTGACTGGCAGCTGTGCTTCAGTGGCACTTTGATTCCCAATAAATTTGTCTTTTATTAAAGCAATAAAGGTAGCAACAGCAAGGTTACGGTTGTGGAGTTCAGATAGGCAATGACAAGCAGTGTCTGATTAACACTGCTAATCTGCCAGTTGGAAGGAATCCCAAGTTGAGAGGATCAGAACTCCTCCAGAAATCTGGCACTTGGCTGATAATGTCTCTGGCTAAATGTCTTACGAGGTTTACAGACTCTGTGTGCACACAAGACATGCCTCGAGTTATCTCTCCTGGTCCAGTGTTGCCCAGCTGAGGCTCTTGCTGGCTCTTCTGTATTTCTCTGCAACCCTTGTCTTTCAGAATATGTTTATGCCTGGACTGTGGCGGTGATTTCTTACAGATGTTCTTATCTCAATTCTCCACCCTCATGCAATGTTTGCCATGTTACTTGAAACAGTTTCTTTTTAGTTATGCTATCTTTCATTAGCATGCTAGTATTTATATTCACATATACTTTTTTAAACTGCAGAGTTGTACTTCTGCTCCTTACAGTCAAAAGCACATATTAGATTTGTACTTTTCTAAATATGAACCACTTGTGGAGTTTTTCTATAATTAAATTTCTATTATATCACTTTCCTTTAATGATTGATACAGGACTGCTCAGGACTGCACACACCACTAAGCAAGATGCAGAAGAATAGATCCCAAAATCTTCTTGGCTGGATTTTCATCTACAGATGTGTTTGGGGCTTTATGATAGTCTTTACATAATACTATGTTGAATATCCCTCTGCAATCCCTAGTTTGGGAACTGCAGAAAACAGAACAACTCCTCTGATGGCTTTTTGGCCTGTAGGTTACTTTTGTCATACCCACGCCTGTTTCTTCAAATGCCATCCCATATTCCCTCTCCACAAACTGCTGCTCTGAAGAAGCCCTAGTTTGTGTCATTTTTAGGTATGAGCACTTAACAATTTTGTAATCATTTCCAGTCTCTGTAAGAGCAGTAGGTGCTCTATTGTTGCATTTTATAGTAGACTTAGTAATTCTGATGTGTCCTTTTTAAAACTGTTGATAGCACTTGACAATTCATTAGTAATAAAAACGAGTTGATTAAAGATGATCAGATTTAAAACCTCTTTTATATGCCAGAACTTGACTTGATTGAATCCCGGACTCTGTTAATTGCTATGACTGAGCTTTCTTGGCATTTTTGTCATTTCATTTCCATAATCTATCCTGGGGCCAGATCATATTCCCTAGTGGAAAATCAGTGTGTGTTTAGGCAAGTGGTAGAGAATAGTTTGGTTCATCAATAGACTTCGCTCATTAAGTTCCTGCTAATTCTTACAGATGTGGGACAGAGTCACAAACAGAGCAGCTCTTTTTCATGTCTCAGTGATTTTGTGTGTTCATGTGCACAAGTGCCCATGCACTGAGAAGCCTCAGGCAGCAAACTCTGTCCACATTGAAAGAAGAGAGGGTACAAATTTCCAGAGGCACTTGATTCTCTCTTTCATTCTGCAGAGCTGTATAAGATGCACATAGATGATTCCCACTTGTTTATAGCATATGTGGCCTTTAGTTGTTTTATGCCTTTTTTAATGCTGCTCTTTTGGAAAAGAATGCTTTTGTGTTGTAAGCCCTGTCCTTTACACCCAGTAAATTTTGTATGCATTGGCCAATGCTCACTGAATTCGAAAGAAATAGTTTTCTGAGGTGTTATATTCCTAGCCATGGCTGCAGTAAAAGAAGTTGAGTGGAACAGAAACTGTTAATCATGTAAAAATGGAGGGACCTGCTGAACATGACTCTGTGTGCTGTAGTTGACCAGGAGGCCCAGCTGGACCCCACTGATTCCAAGCTGGACAAAGTAGGTCTCCACATGGGCAGGAGGGGATTGTGAAGAGGTGGAGCATAGTTACAGAAGAAGGGAGACAATCCACAGCAATCAGGCTGCTCTGAGGATTACAGAATGAAGGGTATTCTAAGTCACACTGTTACAAATGAATAGTTATTTGCAATGTGATTGACTAATTAAACAAAATGTTTTTACAAAGGAGATGGCACGACTGAGACTATTCACAAATAAGTTTACAAAGTTAGCAGTAATGAAACTTCTAGAGCAAGACTGAAATTTTTATTGATGCTATATAGCATGGCATGAAAAATCTTTAAAAGTGCTTTTGACAAAAAAATGTATTAAAATAAAAGTCAGACCTTAATTGTTGTACGAAAGCAGTATAATCATCTGTAATTGAATTGTCAGAAATGCAAATGTTAGCATCTTGACATTTACCATTGCTGTTCTGTCTTTTCTAATTATCTTTATTAAAGGCTGAAATTAACAAAGGAAATGGCTGAAAATTAGGAATGGTTTGTTACATTAGGTGACATTTACCTCTTTGATACCCTTTATCTTGAGTTGGAGCTTGATGTTCAATTATTGTCTCTCTTCTAGGGAATTGCACCAAAATTGAGATTTTCTACAATCTCCCTTATTGCAGAAAGTCTGTTAAGCTCAGGAAGGAGTCACATACAGGTCAGCATAATTTAATTGTTTGCAATTTAATTTCTAGATTTAATATTGATAGCCTTACTTCCAATTTTTGCATGTGCTGCTCACTTCAAACTTTTCTCATTCTTTTGTTGTGCTTAAAGCAGGTATCATGGGTGCTTGACAACTTGATTAAATTTTTAATCAAGTGTGAGTAAAGAGTGAGTTTGGTGCCTGACAGTGGATGCTGAGAGTTCCTTGAATCTGAAACAATTATCAGCTGCTGTGTTCTGTGATCAGCTGAAGTGTCAGTCCCTGGTGTATTTGTACATGGGAAAAGGCCTTCTCACTATTTGTTACTGGCATCTAGAATTAAGGACAGTGAAAATTAGGTGAAGTTAGAGAAGGTACATTATTAAAACCATACCAATTAATTTTATTGCTTTTCATAACTGTATCATTAACGGTAATGACAAAGAAGATTTTTGTTGAAAAGGCTATCACCTGTATTAATCTGGAATTGCTGCTTTTGCAATAAGTAAAGGTAAAGTTGAAGTAGCACTTTTCTCTGGTCTCACAGATTGGAATTTTGGTTTGAATTTCTGGCCCAAGCTGTCATGTAAAGTTACTCTTATGTCCTCTCTTTTCGCTGTACTGTTGAAAAATGGTGCAGCATCATTAAAATGGAATAGTTGTCAGGAAGGCTTGTGTGCAAAGACAGTTAGGTGACTTTGACCTGTTGGTGGCATTGCTAATGACTTCAATGAGAAGTTTCTTCCAAATTTAGCAAATGAAATGCATCGAGACAGAAAAAGAATTAAAAATCAGTGAAATTGTCATTGTCAGAAAACTGGCTTCAGTGAAGGTGACTTGAATGAGGGCAGTTTGTTTTAAAATTTAAACTGTTCCTTAAAGTATCTAATATGGCAGTTACAAATGGCAGATCAGATTTGCTAGTGTTGCACTGTAGGTCCAGTTTCATGATTGGTGTAAGCCAGAAGCAGCACAGCCTATTTCTGATGAAACTTCAACTAATCTTAGGGAATTAAGTCTGGTTTTGTGTGGGCCAGGTCCAGACTGTGTCTCATTATCAGCTGCACAGGTGTGGGTTCAGACCAAGAGTGGTAGGAATAGTCTGTGTGCTGCCAAATTCAAACTCTGTCAGTGCAAAACAAACACACAAACACAGCCTCACTCATGGTCGGGTGTAGAGGGAAAGGCTTGAAGGCAGGCTGGACATTTTCTTGCTGGGTTCCTCTGAACTGAAGCAGTACATGCAACATTCACATTTAAGGCTAATATCAACTAGCTCAAGCTTGAAAAAAAGTCTAACAGGAAAAATATTATTTTTCTTGACTAAACTTTACTTCTTGATTATAACTCTTTAAAGAACTAGGAAATTCACCATGATACAAGAAAAGGCAAATTTCAGAGAATGTAGTTGCACTTCTTTTGAAGCTTTAGGCAACTAAATGCATATAATTTAAACTATTACATAGGCTTCTATTTTAATGTATATCTTGTATTTTAAAGGCTAAAAATGTTGAAAGGATAAAATAAAAGTTTAAGCAGATGATTATGTGTTTCAAAGCTGTGTATGTCTAATTCAGGTAAAATTGTGTTAAATGAACTTGTGACAAAATTCAGTTTAATTTTTACAGTCTCTGTCCAGTAAATGTGAGAAAGCTAATTGAGTGAGTGTTAGACACTTAACCTTAACATCAAGCATGTAGTACTGTGTGCTTTAACCTTCTTTGGGTTTCAGAGAAAATAGTAAATTTTGTTTTTTAAACTGCTGTTGAAACATACTTTTGTGAGGGGAACTTCAGCTGGCATGGCATCTCTTTCTGTTAAACTTATTAGTTCCTTGTTTGCATTGTATTCAGTGATCTTTGTTCTGCATGCTGTCAAATCACACAATTTCTCTCCTTCTCACTTTAGGGTGATTTGAATTGGGTGCATCATTCATCCCCAAATGGAAAAATGGACACCAAGCTACCAAAGAAAAACCCTCCTTCACCTGAGAAGGGCAGGCCCAGCTTGGCAGCAAAGAACTACGAGCAGCCCACAATCGCCTCCAAGTCGCGCTCCCCGTCCCCGTACACGAAACGCCGGATGTGTGAGCTCTCAGGAGAGGCCAGGCAGAGACTGGCACATTTGAACCTTGGACCTCATGAATTCAGGAGAGAAACTGATAAACCTCCCTTTGTAGTGAGACGGGTGTGTATTCACTCCAAGGTGCTTCCAGCTTAAGCTCATTTCAAATATTGTTCTTTCTCTAAATAGCGCTCCAAAACTTCATTCAGCTCTTAGTTTAGATGAATAATTTTTCTCTCAACAGTCTGTCACAGAGTGATTTAAATGTAAAATTAACTAAAATAAAATTTCTTTTATCCGCTTTAGTAACAGACAAAGATCAAATTCTTTCATGAATATCTTGGTTAAATTCTCTGAGGTCCCATTTCTTTTCTTCCAACACACTAGACAGGATAATAGGTGTATAAATTCAGGTTGGAAGTAATTGATATTAGTATTAAAAATTCCTGAATAAGACTTTGAAGAAGGAGTGTCTAGTAACATTATGAACACTTACACTTCCTCTTTCAACTTTTTTTTATCTGTGATCTTTGAAACACTTCCTTTTTTCAGAGCTACGTCTCAAACACTTTGACTTAAGAGTTCATAACATAAGGACTTTTTGCCATACATGAAAAATTGTTCTGAAATTAGGTACTTTTTTAAAGAAATTGTGTATGAGTGTTTTAAAATGAAGGGGCTACATTTCCCAGCCACTTGGATGATCGTATACTCCTATTTTTTTTCCCCCTCT
The DNA here is from genome assembly GCA_013398175.1 of Climacteris rufus. Classification (NCBI taxonomy): domain Eukaryota; kingdom Metazoa; phylum Chordata; class Aves; order Passeriformes; family Climacteridae; genus Climacteris; species Climacteris rufus. The sequence continues at coordinate 30,750 of VZRZ01002052.1, read as the reverse complement.
TAATTTGTCTTTTTATTGCATCAATCCTTAGTTTTTAGAAAACCATTTCAAATGTGTAGGGGCAGAAATGGTGTTGTTCTTATTCTGTGCTGTGACTTTATGATTTGCCTGTAATTCTGAACGCTTGTCACAGCCAATGAGATAATCTAGTGTTTAAATACTTTGCTTCTCACTTAATTTTTTTTGTTCTAGTGTCTGTACAAATCAATTAATAATATCTTGTCAAATTTTAGAATTCTTTTCCAAATTTTATTGTACGTATAGCTACCTTATTTTAGAAATGCAGAATAGCCTTAATAAATCATTAATCATTCAACAATCTACTGTGTCTCTCAAATATATTTCTTTCAACTCCTTTTATTCAATTCTTCTGGTTTTTGATCTAAAGGTGAAGTTCACAGTTTAATTATAGCATCATTAACACTGATTATTGATTTTCAATGCTTGGTCGTGTTTGTACAAAAAAAGGAAAAAGTTTGTCTCTTAATTTGGCATATCCTGACTGTCATGGTCTTTCTACGTTGAGAAGGGTCCTTTTAGGGTTTCTCTACTGCTGAGGACTCTTTTGGCCTGGAAATTTTGTGTTACATGAAGATTAAAATTGGATTATATTAAATGTAACTTTTTAATTAGGAAGAGATTCAGATCTCTCTTGGTGAGATCTGAGCTGTTTAGAATAAATATGAGATACCAATAATTGTTTGAAAAGACTGCAGACATTACAGATGAAGGAGAGACTATATATATTTTCTTTTTCTTTCAACAGTAGGACACTTGGAATTTTCTAGACCTTTCTAGCACTGTTTTTGTTAATGCACAATAATGCTAATACACACGAGCAAAGTATTATGAAAATAGTTTAAAGTAGTAATAAAATAAAATAAAATAAAATATTTCAGAAAGTGCTAGTTTTGACCTTATGAACAAAACCAGAAAAATAGGAATTGATAGAGCTGATAATGAGCATTTTAACAGTGTTTTTGCTTCAGGTTGGACAACCAAGTCCTGGTGCTAAACTTCATACCTGGTGTTCCCCACAAGAAAGTGCAGCAGAAGCATCGACCAAGGCACCCCATGGTCAGTATTTTCTATTATATATCTCATTATTGCTTTTGATTTCTGCAGTAGCTAATTTTGTTTGTTTTATTATTATTATTTTGTGTTTTTATTTATTATGAAAATGTCAGTCTATAATGTAGAAAAAAGCTGTTATTTCTTGATAGGAAAAGGAAGAATACTGAATAAACTACTGCTTCAAAGGTGCCCTTCAATAGTTCTTTACCTCCTGAGGCTTGCAACAGAGTTCTACATGATATGAAAATAGGAGTAGAGAATTCCAAAGCCCAGATGAGTGCTCTGTTTCACTCTATTTATTTTTTGTTGATTTGGATGGTGGAGCTAATCTGCACCATGGTTTGTGGGTGTGTTGATCAGGCTTGGAGTATTTATTATTTTGAAGTTCAAGGACTGTGTTGCTTCAAAAATGAATAACGTTTCTTTCAGCAGTATTTGTGAGTAGTGGATCAGTGACTTACCATTACTAATGAGCATCCAGGATGTGCTACAATATCTGCCTTAGCATCCTTTGGTATCAGTAAATGAGGGTTTAATAAAAAGTGGGGGACCCGAAATTTAAGGAAGTGCCCTAAAACTTGATTTTATTGCAAATGTCTGACAATATGAGGACTTTAATGAGTCTCATCAGTATTTGTTTATGTGTGCTCTGCCTCATTTTTATTTCATTTCCTCACTAATTATAATTCGTAATACAGCAAATAATTATGAACATGCTATTTTACATTTGTTCTTTGTCGTTGCACTGGGTGCTGGATTTTAAAGGTTTCACATTCCCTTTGGGAACAGACTTTCCAATCAGTGATAGCTGGATAATGTAAAAGATCTCTTATTATCTCATGCCGTTGCACACTTACAAACTGAATTGGTGGAGACAAAATCTACCTCAGTATTAATATTCAGAGGATTCACTGGTCACCTGCCTGTGTCATGAGGCTTGATTGTAACTTCTGAAAAATACAGATTCCTAGGATTAGAAATCTTAATACAGACAGTACAGTTTAGTCCTTTTTAGCTTTCTCTGCGTCACAGTGTGACACAGTTCAGTACAAACTGATAGAACAGATCAAGAAGACAAACAGACTGTAATGTCAATCCCTCGGGGTGAGGTGCACATTGACACTGGTGAAAAATCCTAACACAGTATGGACCTAAGAGTTTCTCTATGGTTAGTAAGGTGGTGTAATGTACATGAGATTTTTGGGAATGGTAGAGCTTAGTTTAGGCAGTGAATTGTGTAACAAAATATGCCACTTCTGTCTATGCACAAGATGGTGCCTACAGTGACTCATTATTGCAAACACTGTATTCCATTAAATATAAAGTCATGGTTTTCAGTTAAAGAAGGTGATTTCCTGAAATCTACTGAGGAGACTGTTTAGAATTTCACAATGTATAATAATAACAATAAATTGCTTTAGTTCTGTTTGGGAAGAGACATAAGATATTTTGTAAAAGACTTCATCAAATTTAAGACATTTAAATGGCTTTTTGATTTCTTCTGTCATGGACCTTTTTTCTTTCTCCAGAACCTTCTCTTCTCGGCAGCTACAGACCCAAGAAGGCTGAAGTGAGTACTTTGAATTGTTACTGCTTACACGTTATTTTTTGGGAAGCTCCAAGCTTCCTAATCCTTCTTGGATTGTCTTGCATAGGTATTTTTGAAACTTTATCTACTGTAGTATCAAAAACCAAAAAAAAGGACATTTTAAATCTGATCTAACCCAGTTAAGGCCTGATGTCAGGTTATTTGCAAACAGTGAAAAGAAACTTGGCACTCTGTAAAGATGCTCATGCCTGCAGACACAGAACTTGCTTTTCCTTGGTAGTAAGGCTTGCAACAAGGCAATAGAGGAGCCTTTAAAAGCAGTTTGCTTTTGCCATACCTGGGATTCTGAGAGCATTCTTCATTCTGGAATTGTATGCAAAGATAGCACTGGTATAACTGTTGTGTTATTTCACATCCTTTCATTTTCAGATTTTAGCTTTTTTGTGTATTAAAAGAATCTGAAGATTAATGCCAGGGTTCTTTTGGGTTTTGAGGGGTTTTATTCTTTACATTCTCATTTAGTTGTTTTTTGCTTGTGTTCCTGAAGAACTGTAGAAATTGTGGGATTAGGCATTTAATTATGTGTGCCCTGTTAGATTTCCTAATGACTGGGAAAACTGATGATAACAGGGAGGAGGAAAGAAAGGGAATTATAAGGATAAACTCTGATATATGTTAAGCACACTTCTGTCGGACTCTGAACTTTTATTACCAAGGATTGCAGCTTTGTGTACCATGTGAGTCTAATACATTGTGTCACCTCTGGATTGTTCCATGAGTTGTTTAGGCTCTCAGGTGTTCTGAATCTGTGAGATTCCTGGGAAGAGTATGCCTTTAAATTGTGCAGTCAGAAAAGTTGATAAAAGGACTGTTACAGTAGAGTTTGCCATAAGATGGTGTGTTAGTTATCAACAGATTCCTCTGAGATCTGTTGACTTACTTTAGACCAGGGCTTTTTGTCTGAAATGAGGGTCTTTGTTCTTTCCCCAGCAGATAGATATTCCTGTCCAGATAAACCTTTAGTTTTGAGAAATAAAAACATGAAAATTGTACATCTTGGTATCCATAATGAATTTTAGCTTGGTGGGGTATTTTTCAGGCAAAATCTACCCGTGGAAAAGGCTTGGAGAGTTCTGCTGTTTGCAAGGAGGGTGTGAGCTCAGATGCCCCCAACAGACAGTCCCATTCTGCTGGGTCAGTGGAGCACTCATCATCTTCAGCAGCTCAGGAGCATTCTCTGAGCTCTGTGCTCAATCGATCTTCTCTGAGGGAAAGGTAAAGACCTGGTTTTGTTCATGACATGCTGGAATTACAAACAGGAGCAGATGATAACAGTGCTTGCATGATTACAGTTTGCATTTTTGGAGGTATGGGGACTGAAAGGAGTGAAAAATCTTCCTGCAACCACTGTGTTGTTGTTTGACTTCTTCTTTTGTTGTGTTTGCCATCACCTCTCTGCTTAATGATTACAGTCCTAATTATGGCAAGGAAAGTCTCTGTAACAGTGACACCTCAGATTTTAGGCTGCCAATGTCCATCTGAAACACAGAATAAATAAATCCTCATTTAAATAAATCATCACTGTTTCAGTGGTGATTAGAGTCTCAGGCTTGTAAATACAGATACATGTCAAGTAAGCTTTACAGTGAGTACTTGGAAAGCTTTTTTCCTTTTGACTTCTGATTGGTGTTTTTGAGCACGTACTTATGGCTGTGCTGTGCTCAGATGTGTGACTGGTGTGCATAACATGCTTGGGCTGGCTTTAATCTACTCACTGTATTATTTTCCAATCTTTTCATTTTATTGGCATCCTAAGATTTTGGGTTTGATTTTTTGAGTTGAAGTGTGCACCCCTGCAGCCATTGCGTGTATATGAATTGCTATATTTCAAATATTTTTCTTAGATATCTCCACTGACACCAGTGGGGCTGGGCTGGGGACAGGTTCAAATATCCCTCAGTTCAGTGGATTTCAGTCCCTGGATTCATATTTTGGGCAAGCCTCACAGTTTCAGTGGCTTATGAGGGTGGGATAGAGGAAATGTCAAAAAGTGACACATGGTTTCATGCTTAAGCCCTCCAGTCCTTCAAGGAGAATATTCCCTGCTTCCTGCTGAATAGAACATGTGCTTGGTGCTTCTCTTGTATGTTCTATTAGTAAGTTACTGGTTTACTTTCTGGGAACAGAAAAACTGTGTGCAAAACTGGGCCTGAGTAAGCAGATACATAAAATAATTAGGGGAAACTAGGATTAAACTAATGATCCATCCTAAATGCAGAAGATGTACTTTGGTGACCAGTTCACACTCTGATCCCTGTTGCCATTGGTACCTCAGTTAGTCAATGCTTGCAGGGTGCATTCATAGCCTACACACAGCCTAATGCTTGTTTTCAAAATAGAAAAACTGTCTCAGTTTCTTCTTTAAAAAGAAAAATGACAGATGGCAGGTGGGGACTGAATTTTTAATACTCACAAAGATCAAGTTGGTGTTTTAACATCTTCCTCTGCTGGAAAACTTGTTTGTTAGTTGTTCTGTGAAACAGTGTATCTTGAGAAGTGTTACACAGAGATTAGGATGTATCTAGGGTTTGGAGGAGGTGTCTTTGTCATTCTGTCTGCCTCCCCACTCTCTTCTGACAATGTTTGTGCATTAGTTACCCATATCTGGGAAAGAGATATTGTCATGGTAACTTTTTCATCCTTTTTTAAGCTGAACTCCTTTTGGAGGGCTTAGGACTAAATTATATACACATTTTATTTAAAGCTAATGGGTTGCCTTCTACTGATAGCAGGAAAGTCTTGCATGTTGTAGCTGCTGTTACATGCATAGTAATTTAGTTGTCTGCCAGTTAATCTTGAACTTGGCTGAATATTCTTGTTTTTTCTCTTTATGAGCCTCTCTCCAGAAGACATTTCTGATCATGAAATTATGCTTTTTCTTCTTATTAAATCAAATGTTCTCAGCTCTTCAGAGCTGTAACATCTCTTTATGTTAAAGATGTAACCATTTACTTCTGTCATCAGACAAAAATTCAAAATGAGAAATAAAGGGCATAGTCTTAAAAAATTGATCTCTGTTTCATGCTGCTGAGATAACAATGGATTTAGCTGATTGTGTACTGAGAGTTATACTTGGAATGACAAACATGGTTCAGAGGTCAGTATTTGGAAATGCATGCAAACGCTGCTGTTCAGATCGTAGAAATACAGAGAAAATCAGTGCACTGAAAGTGTATCAGTGTTAGTGTAATTGTAAGAATATGGAGTCTTGTCTCACAGTGTTTGGTGTTTATTTCCTCAATTTTATGTTGAATTACAAAGATAAATTGCTTAGCATATCCAGGCTACTATTTTTGATGCTAGTCAACCCACAGTCAATATGCAACTTGACTCTCCACCTCAACCTTTAGTTCCCTTTTTCCCTTTCTTTTTTTAAAAAGTAATGTGCAGTGACTGTCTGCCTTCTTGGGAGTACTTCCCAGAGCCCTGATGTGTAGTTGTTAAGCCACTGCAATACTTTTCAGTGAGACAGAAATTGGGGTCTTGCCTAAGGTCCTCTGAGCCCTTTTGTATCCTTTCTGGCAGTTTCCAGTCCCTTTCTTTGAGCCTGCTAGAGAGACCACAAATCAATCATCTTCCCTTTTCCTCTGGGATTTCAGTCAGAAGCAGTACTGCAAATAGATTTACTATTGAACAAGACAGCAAAGTTTTGAATATTGATTTTTCATACTTTCTTTTTATATTTTTCATGATGTTCATCACCTAAGGAGAGCATGTGCTGATGTTGGAAGCTGACACTCAGCAGAGTGATGTGGCTGTACAACCCTCCAAAGGTCCCTTCCAGCCCTCACTATTCCATGATTCTGTGGGTGTGTTTGTAGCTCCTGTGCAGACCAGTGGCACATGCACACTCTCAAGCTCCTGCCCGTGACAGGTGACCCACAGCATGCCAAGGCAGTTGTTTGGTTGGTTGTGCAGAGATCAGCAGCCTTTTGTGCAGAGAGGAGCATCCTGAATGCTTTGGGAAAGATCAGGACTCTGTTCTCTCAGAGCTGCTTCAGGAAAGTAAAATTCGAGTCCAGTCCTTGCTTTCATGGTGCACAGACATCCTCATGCACTCCTAGAAGGTGGTGTTTTTCTTGGGGACTTACAAGCTAAGCCTTCCTTGCAGCACTGAAACCTGCAGCAAAGTACCTTTCAGAAAGAAAAGGAGAAATAGTGAGATGGATTCTGTAAGGTCAAGAAGTCCTTTGAACAGAGCTGTGTGCTGGCACAAGAAAAATCCTTTCCTCAAGAGACTACAACGATCATGGGAGTATTTGACTATTTCTGTTATGTGAGAGGCAAAGCTACTTCTCATGCATTTGGGATCAAAGGATTCTTTTTCCTACTCTGGAAATAGCATGCTTTTACTTTTGTTTCCAGATTGAAGTGCAGTTTGATGGGTTTTTTCATGTTCTGGTTATGCTGCTGCTATGTGATCTTACCTGCTATATAATTTAACAAAAACCTAAGTTCTCTTTGAAGTGAGACAGAGGTTAAGTGTCTGGATCAGAAGGCCTTCTGTAATACTCCTCTATTGTTTTACATCTCTTTATATCAGCTTTTTCCAAATACTAGGGAAATAACACCATGAAGTTAGATATTGTTAAGGATAGATACTAATAGATATTAATGAAATACTAGAGTTTACATGAAGTCCTTGAAAACTCCAGTTACCAGAATCTTTGGCTTCAGTGATCTTGAAACCTGTCATTCCAGGGTCTTGGGGGTTAGTTTGCTTGCATAGCAAAATGCAGAAACAGGTGAACCACACCTGTTTCTGGCACTTTAGAGACTGGCATGCATCCTAAGACAGAGTTTGCTTCTGTGAGGGTGTATGTTTTAAGTTCTGAGAACTTTCTACTACAGAGTAGAACACTGAAAAATATTGCAGACTTCTTAGGAAAAAAGCTTGCTCTTGGGAGAGGCTGAGCATAGGTTTCCTGTCTATTTCTAGTCATTTAAAAGTCATTATTTATGATTTTTGAAAATTAGGTAGGTAGGAAGGTTTTGGGTTTATCAATCTCCCCTCTTGGGAAAGTTTACATATTTTGCCTTCTTCAATATTAACTTCTGGAATCAGCACTTGAAAATCAGTTATTTCATACCACATTCTGCAAAACTGAGCAATGCCTAAGCCTTCTTTCATATTTTTGACCAACATCTGTACTATCTGTCATCTTCATTGGTTGATTTTGCTGTAGCAGTAAGTAAATTTGAAATTGATTGCTGTCAGAGCCATTTTGTGTATAAATTAATAAATTCAGAGAAGATAGAAGGTAATGGAAAAGCTTCCAAAGAGCATAAGGAGGTGCAGCCAATTTGTGACATACTAATGATTTAGTACCACAATGACTTCAACCTTTTGGGAGCAAATGCGTAAGCTGGAGTATTGACTTTCATTGAAATTTCGGAAGCTGTCTGCCATTTAAGTTTCACTTTTTACTTGAGGATGATGTATATTGCCACAGTTTTAAGGGATGGATTTGAAAAGGAGGGAGAAGAAAGGATTTACTAATTTAAGAACTCAGCACCAAATGTGTCACTAGTGCTTCAGCTGTAAACAAGGGCTTTTGGAAGGAAGAGAAGCTGTATAGAAAGCATGAGAAATTTTACCTTTTTTTTCATTTCTTACTGAAGAGGGAGAGCAAATTGGTACACAGCTAAGCTGTCAGTTTCTGCTTCCAAATATTTAGGCTTCTGTGCTTTGATTTAAGGCCCTGTCTCTGTGTAGTTGTTTCTGCTTCATAGTAGTATCGTGCCACTGTGAAAGCAGCCAACCTCCTCCACTTGAAACATTGTGAGAATGTGGGGGGTTTGTATTGGTATAACTTCATTACAATTCAGACTGGTATGTACCAAAATAGCCTCTAAAACACTTCAGAGCTGCACCTGCAACAGGGTTCATAGGCCACTGGGCACTTTAAGAAAAAGCAAAACAAAATTGTGTCCTTCACTAAACAGATCAGAAAAACTCTGAAGTGTAGCCCAGCTTCTCTATTGTGCCTCCTAACAGAGCAGTATACACTGCAAACTGAAGTCCATCATACTGAATTTCCTCTTCATGTCTTCTTAAATGAGAATAAAGCAACTGCCTTCCCTGGGATGAATGCTGAATAGATACCTGCATAAATATATAGTATGTGAGGGGTTTTTTTATTTCAGAATTAAATATATTTGCTTTTATTGAGACTCTCCTATTCCATGTGTAAGTTCTTGCAGATTGTGTTTTTTCAGGTTATACTTAGCTTTAAGTGTTCTTACTCCCTCTTCCCCCCAATTACAGTAACGTTCTCTCCAATTGTGAGTGTGGTACTACAGCACTTCATTGATTTCTGTCCTCTGATAGTTTGTCCTTGTATGTGGTTTTGCTCAGCATGAAGTCTGTGTCTTTGAAGCTGATGAATTCTCGTGGAGGCCACATGCTCAGAATTGTTCCTAAGGCAGGGAGGTGTCATGGTGGGGGAAGGGGTCAGAGAGGCATTGAAAATATTCTGCAGTAGGCTTTGGCATTAATTCTGCTGATGTGAAATGTATTAATATCTCCTGCTGAAATGTGATATTAATGTTTTTGCTGTGTGCAAGTGGATGATTGGATTGTCTGACATTTAAAAATTCCTATTTATTACAGCTCTCAAGTTTGCAAGCTGCTGTTTGAGTAGAGTACATGGGTGGATGTATCCTGTTTGCATTTCTAATGGAGTATTTCATCCTAACGGATAAAATTATACCTGAAAGTAATCTTTAGCACAAAATCTACACTGTCTGTTTGGCTTCTTTTCTTTTTTTTTTTTTTTTTTCCATCAAGGGAGATGTTGTCTCCATGACCTTAAAAAAAATCCTTATCTCATAAAAGAAAATAAATGCCTTTAGTCACATTACAAGAGAAAATGGTTCTGTTTCCTTGATCGGACTCAACACAACATCTTCGAAATTAATCTTGAAAAGTTCTCTGATTGATCTGGCTTTTTCTAGGTCACTGAGCTATATTTCCAAAGTGTTTATGCAATCTATTGGAATCAATAAACAATTTAAACTGATGTAACTGCAGAATGTTTGCAAGTCCCGGGGAAAATTGAAAGTATGACAGAGAATACAGCTGTAGAAGTTTATTTCGTTTATCAGGACAAACAGTCATTGAAACGAAATGACTTTCCTTTGAACACTGCAATATGATAGTGACACCTTAATCACATAAATAAGTAGCTGGTCATTTTAAAAACTCGTTATTGGTGATTTTGGGCAAATGGAATTTGCCCTTGATTTATACTCCAAGAAGCTGTGCTGTAAAGCCTGTTTTATAAAGTATTTCCAATAGGAGAGTTAGAATATCATAAAAACGGTTTCACTTCAGATTACAGTTGTTACATTTCAGGCATGATTTTATTTTAGTTTGCGTTTCAGTTGGTAAATATTAACATACTTTAAATGTGGATTAGACTGTATAGTTGTTACTAAAATTAGACAATAAAAATACTAGAACAGCTAATTAAAAAGGATCTGATACCCTTTTTAATCACATTTCAGCTTTTGATTTTATTTTTTTTTTGGTAAATGAAGTTTGGGGTGCGTGTGAGTGGCCAGCATTTGTTATACCACAGCGCACACTAGTGGATTGATCCGTAAAATTACCTGGAGAAGGAATTTAATAGTCCTCGAATTAAGTACTTAAATCTTTTTCTTGCAGACATAGCCATGTATTTTCTAACTGAATACAATAGCAAGCTGGCTTTTTTTTTTTTTTCCCAAACGTAAATACATTTATCTCCAAGGATATTTGTAAATTTACAATTAATAACAATGATCTGAAATCTTACATAGGAATTTCATAAAATTTATTTCCCAAAGGCAATCTATTCCAACTTCTCAGAGCAAGCAACCTGAGTGTTGGAAGAACAGCAGCTGCTGTATAAATAAAAGAAAATGCCATGACTTCATGGCTCTATCTTTTATTTGTCAAATGGGAAATGACTCACTCTTACTGCATCTAGGATGCAGATTTTTAAATGTGCATTTCAGATGCTTTTTATTATCAGTAAATGTTGTAAATTCTAATGGGAAGTCATGCGATTATAGTACCACTGCAGTGCCTTTCCTTTACCTCTCTTCTTTTAAAAAAATAAAGTGTTTTTTTTCAAAACACAGGTTGTGATAGAGCACAGGCATTGTAATGCAGTACATCAAATGGGGTTTGACTGCATTAGGGAAATGAACATTCCTGCCTGCTTAAGGGACTTAGACTTCTGTTTCTTTAAAGGCAATGCTTTTATCCCCTAACAAAATTCACAAACCATTTTACTTTCTTTTAGAAAAAGTTGTGTGAGATCTTCTAGTGGAACAGATTGCTGGATTCTAGTAAGTAAAAGAATTGTACAGTAGGAATTTGCCCTACCTGCTCTTGGGTTTGAAATCAATCGTAAAATTCTCAGGATAGCAGTATGTGTGTTACAGCCAGCTTTATGAAAATTCTTGCCTGTAATGATCCAAAGATAAACAATTAATAAACACGATAAATCATTAGAAATGTGCAAATACATCCCCCTATAGATTATATGTAAGATACTTTCAATATTGTGTCATTTTTTGGCACTCTTTCTTGAAGAAACATAGAAGCATTCACAAATAGATGAATTGATTTAAAGAAACTCATAAATAGCCTGAAAATACTGGGGCTGTTTAGAAAGGATGGAGATATTTTGGAAAGATAAGCAACAGTAAGTGAGGAAGTTGATTAGATAAGGAAGTTGATTAGATAAAAGAAGGAAGGAAGTTTATTAGATAAAAGAAAATAAATAGAAGAGGCTTACTCAAAAACAGAGAATTGGTCACTTTCTGCTTATATTTCAGTCTCTGTCTCTGGTAATAGAAGGAATGATCCAAAAGATTGCAAAGAACTCCCTGCCGTGCCTGCAACCTTCAAAGCAACCTGGCACTTCCCTTTTCAGGATCCTCTTCCATTAATTTTAACATTGCCAGGCAGCTTGTTCTGTACTGGAGCTTTCTCTGTGTATTTGGTTTGTCCTTTTTGGAAGGAGTGTACAGTTCCTGAGGCTTTGGTGAAGGTGAACTGAGCCAGCCATGATCAGCCTGGGGATTTGAGAGTGAGAGACTAGATAACACAGGGGATGTGAGAAATTAGAGAGGAGAGTGCACAAGAGCTTGCAGCCCCAGTCCCTGTACAGAGCAAACTGTGGAATCTCAGGGTTCAGAGTTTCTCCACTGCATCAAATTTGGGAAGCTACCAAAGCATGTCAGTGTTCCTGGTGCTCCTAATCCAGCCAGGGAAGGCAGCTCCATGCTGCTGCTGGCTGCTGTTCATCAGCTCAGATTGCAGTGGCCTCACTTGCCAGCTCACAGCTTACCCAGTGACCCGTGTTCACATTAGCATGATACCACATCATAAGTTCTGATTTTCTTGGTGCAAAGTCAAGCTCTGAGAGCTTAGGAAACATTGAAATGAAGATGCACAATCTTGGTTTGCTGCTCTGTTTCTATCCACTGTGATGAGCCTGTGTAAGTAAGTGCTTCGTGACCTTCCCCCAATAATTCTTTCCTTCTATTGATGTCACTTTAAAAAAAACTCGCATTTTTTTAATGTAATAACATGGAGTTGGCATGTAAATGATCGTATTCTTAAAATCTTAGTTGCCTCCCTTAACAGAATAATTATTGATATGAAATTTCTGCCAGTTTCTGAACTTGCTGAGAAGGATTAAGGTTTTTTTAGTAAAGTGGAAAAAAATGTGTTCCAAAACATAACAGAGTAAAATCCAAAAGCAGCAGTTTGTTTTAACTTACTCCTACCAAGCAAGCTACCTGGTTTTTAATGTAAAAAAAGTCAACTTAAAGTGCAATTCCTCTTGTGAAATAAAGACTGAATTTGCAGGTTTTTAACTACATGTGTTTTCCAATTTGCATGCAGTAGGATTACCTTCCTTTTGATTTATTCCAGTGAAAAGAACTTCATGTGTGCAATGCTTCCTTTAAAGCAAAACTTGATCACTGGGAATAGTATAGCTTTTCTATTCTGTAGGGACTGTACAAACATTACAGAAATACTACTCAAGTTACAAAATCATCAACATTTCCATGTTTTGCATCTTCTGTTGGTGTTGTGGCTGCATTCTGTTTATGCACTGCTTTGAAATGTTTCTTTACTTGTACCCCAGAGGAGAAAAAGAATCAAATCCAAACATTGTGGTCCAAATAGGAAGAAGCAATGCATGCTCCATAATTAAAAGAAAACAGAAATCTGAGTCAATGAGCTTTTCAACTAGAAAATATTTCTTCTCTTTGTTTTCCCTCTTCTTCTTGCAGATTTAGCTCTCGTTGGCCTTCACCAGCAAATGGAGATGAGATTCATAAAAGAGTGAAAAATATTTTAAGGACACACAGTGCTAGACAGCGCCTAATATTTGTAAGTTTGACTGCAAACTAAATCCTTTTTTTCTCCAAAATGGCTGAAGAAGAGAACTATGCCTTCAGTCTTGGATTTATTATAATGCTGTCCTTTGAGACAGCCTTGATTGTAAAATTGTGGATTTGGTGTGTGAGCTGAACTATTTCTCACCAAGTTCAGCAGCCTCCTTATGTGTAGCATTTATGAGCAAGTGGTACAGGCAACCCTCTGATGGGTTATTGAGTACAATTATATTGGGGTTTAGGGTTTTTTTATATTCTGATTCTCCACTTCAAATTTAAGCAAAAAATGTTACAGATGTGTAGAACATCAAGGCTTAACATGTTGTGCAGCTGCTCATCAGCAGCTGCTTGAATCCAGCTGTTCGTAGAGCGAATATTATTCTTCAGATGTGTGCTTTTTTTCCCTTAATTACTTGGTTTTGAATGAACAGAGCTTTTTATCTAATGAAATTACACCTGGAATTAGAATATGTTATCCATGATGGAATTTTGAGGTGTGGTTTTAGACAGACAAAAATATCTCCTGTTGTGATTTTGAGAAGTTGTGGCACAGCACAATGCCAGAGCATTGCACCAGCTGAATAACAAGATTGTTCTTCTGGAAAGAACTTAGAGTCTTTAAATGTGAAGTGAGGTAAGAGAAAGGTAAGGTAAAAAGGAAGTAAGGATGAGAGATGGTTATGATGTAGTGATCATAATGATGATTATGATATAAGGTTATGATTAGGAGCTCTGACAATCTAACTCAGAAATGTTATTGATGGGTTAGAAGAGATATAAGTCTCCCAAAGTGGAGAAAGACATCTTTTTTGCTTCTGTTTCTCATTTAGAAAGTGGAATGCTGACAGAAATCTGTTTTTGAATGTTGGTGCAATTTTAAGTTGCTACTGTCCTCAGCTGTCCCCTTTCCTGTATCAGTGGGAAGTGTGATAAACACTTCTGACCTCCCCACATCTCATTCCCCACAGCACTGCTGTGCTAGCTGGGATGGGGTGACTCCACTGACTATGGTGAGTAGGAAAACCCATGGCAGAGGGCTGGGACAGAAGTGAGGGTTGTTTTCTTGGTCCACTGCTGCAAGATGTACTGAAGAACATCTGTCTTCACTCTGAAGTCTTGATGTTTTTTATTTATTTATATTCCCAAATTTAGCCATGTTGGGCAGCTCATTGTCTCACCTCATTCTCACTTAATCTGTTTTATCATTTCTGTTCAATCTTCCTTTTTACCTTGGATGTGATTTTTGTTTTAAAGTCAGAAAAACCTTTTCTCATGCATACTATGGCTGTTTGATCTAGTTCATGCTGTACCTCCCTGAGTTTGTGCATGAATGTTATGATTTTGTCAGCTGCTGCCTCTCAAATAGAAGATGCCCATGACATTTTTCTGTGTTTCAGCTACTCAGAATAGGTACAAATCATGTCAAATGCTTCTCTGATGTTTCAATAAACTTAAGATAACAAACTGGATTTCATGACAGTCCAGCACCTACAAGTAATGAAAGTTTGCAAAGCCTGAACTATCTCCAGTGGTCCTCAACTACTTTGCTTGAACAGTAGTCCATGACTTTGTGATAAGGAGAGTTGGATGATTGGTTACATGGTCTCTCCATACACTCAAAAATACGATGAAATACAATAATGGGTAAAGAAGAATTCAGTCATTTTTTTACTTTTTACTTTTTCTACTTACATCCCCTAAAACTTCTACTCTAGAGTGACTGACAAATATGCAGCTATTCACTCATAACTGCAATATTGCACAAATGCACACGACTTTACAAATATTGTGTTGAAATTCTTAAATTGTGGTACTTTCTGTTGCCTTTCTCTTGGTTCACCTTCTCAGTTCCAGTATCAAACACTTGTTGCATAATTATCAGAGATGATGCTCTTTCCTTTTGTGTTGTAAAGTCTTGTGTTTCTGACCTAAAAATTCCAGCTAGTAGGGTTTTTAATTATCAATCTGGTCAGATCAGTGGATCAAAGGACCATTTTTCTTACTCCATTTTCTTCCACTGAGCAAAAGGAATGGGAGGATGCTACAGAAAAGTCTTGTGCTGTTTTCAGTTGTATAGAGCTGGCTTGTAAAAGCTGTGCTAACAGGAGCTGACCTGATTAAAAATAAAATAAAAAATATCTGTTCTCCTAGCAGTGAGTACTGTAAAATGCACCAGGATTGGTTGTGCTTTCCCAGCTTGCCCAAAATCTGGGCTGTGTTGTTGCACTGTGGATGTCTGAGGTAAATGGGTCATCTTGAAAGTGAAGGAATAGTAAAGCAAGAGTATTGGCAGTGTGGTGAGCAGATTCTGGCTCCAGTCTAGATCCTCTTCCAAACTTTGAAAGGTTGAAAAGTCTCTCTTACTCTGTTTCGTTCCAAAGAGCCTAATGCTAAATAACCATTCCCAGAAGCATCTAGCTGTGTCTTCCAAAATTTCATTTTCATAGTGCTCTGTAAAAATAGTGGGGCTGGAGCTCTGCTGCAGATTCCTTGGGGTGTCCACTGTACCTTTCTGCTGCGATGTTCTGATGGTACCGTAAAGTTTTCATCTTTTTTTGCTTTCTGGAACATAATTTGCCTCTGGCAAATGCTGCAGAATTTTATTTACCACTGTACCCCGTTTCCTCTTCAGTGCTTTGTAGTCTGTGACTGCTGAAGGAAGAGAGCTTTCCTGTTTACAAACACACTTATTACCTTGTATTTCACCACAATAAATTCTCTCAGGTTTTTCTTCATCCATATGCTGCTGTTCAGCTTGCTCTGCATCTTACTGCCATCCACCACTATATTTATTGTCTTTTTTCCCAGTTCTGTGTTACCAGCAAGTGATTATTTTTACTGCAGTCTTTTTTCCAATTATTTCCCCTATAGCATGAAAGATGTCTTTGTTTACTAATCCTTACAGCAATTGACTTGTGCTGAAAGCATCACTTAATACCACCTTTTAAGTAGTGTGAGACTCTTCAGAGTAGAGTGAACGTGGTTGTGTGTGGTGGAATTTCTACCATCCCATCTCAGGTGAGCAACTGGCTCCCTCCATTTGAGGTGTTTCTTTTTCTTCCTCACTTAAGAGAGCAAATTTGAGTTAATTAACATCTAGATAGCATTTGGAAGGTAAAACTGCATTCTTAACTGAGAATACCTGACTGAAGGGTCCTGAAGTGTATCAGATATTTTTTTAAATTTCATCAAGCGTGTACTCAACCTTTGATATGGTATTGAAGAATTCAAATATGTATGCTGCTGTCTGGTAACACACGTGAAAGGGATAACATAATAAGTTTTAGGTTCTTTTTTCCCCTTTTTTCCAAGAAACAAAAAAACAGTAAGCAGTAGGTTTCGTAGCATTTTACCAACATGTTTTTTAGGGATTATTGAAGCTTGTGCTGTCTACATAGTTGTCTAGATCTACACTGTCTAGAAATTCTTTCCGGTTTATTACCTGAAAATTATTAGCTGAATTGTAGTGAACTTAATTAAAAGTGTTCATAAATGGCATTTGGCTCATTACACTTTGTCCCTTTCTCCCCCAAGAAATGTAAGCACTTTAATAGTCCTCTAAATGGAAAGAAAGTATTTTTGAAATGAGATCATTGTAATCAGAAACCAAAGTAATGAGAATTTGATTTCTGTGTTTTTTTAGGATGATTTGACTCAGACAAGAGAATCTTCAGATAATACACCCTTATCCATGAGTGAGCTGCGAGGCAGGTATGGAGTTTTTCTCTGACCAAGATAAAACAGTCATACTCAATATGGCCCTTTAAATTTATCTAAAAATTTCTCTTCCCATTTTCAGCTCTGTCATATATTGCACAGGGAAAAGGTTTCTGTAAGAGTTAGTCATATCAAGCTTTCTCACCTAAAAGCAAAATACAGTTAAATATAATTATGCCTTTGATGTTGTTTGGCTCTGTGTCAGTATAGTCTTCATAAAACTCTGGGTTTGGAACTGGACTTGGTTATAAAAATTATTCTTGGGCAGTACTTTTTGGATTTTATCAACTGAAGAGCAAATGTCACTTTTAAAATAATAAATTTGTTGGTTTTTTCTTGAAACTTTGGGAGTACAAAAATAAATGTAAGTTTATTTAGTAATATGATTCGGGGCTGATTTTTTTGGGGTTTTTTTTTTTTTTTTTGGTTTGGTTTGGTTTTGTTTTTTTTGCAAAACAGATATTTGGAAAAGAGAATAATTTTCAAAAAAATACAGCAAATTTATATAGTATAGTTTAGTGATTTAGTATAGTGTAGTGATTATAGTGATTTAGCATGCCACATTTCAGAAGCTGTCTTGGAAACCTGAGATCTTAAAAACCTGCTTTAGGTAGATTATTCTGTGTACTCCTCACGTATATGACCAGGGTTGAATTTGAATAATTTACTTATAAGATACCTACTGTAGTAGAAGTTACCAGTATTGATGTTCTCTGTATATACACACAGTATTTTGTACAATGTTTTGGGTACCTATTGGAAGAAAGATACTAAGTAATGTAAATCTCTTTGGGCTTCTGTGGTTTTTTCTGGTTTTCTTTACATTAAGGGAGAAGTTGTAGAACTGTGGTGTTATATTTGAGAGGTGTTACCATTAGAAAAGAAAAGGTTTTATTTTGATAATTAAATGTGAAGCAAAGTTTTGTCTTGCCATCTTTGTAATGCCATAAAAAAGGCATCCCAAATCATTAGTGTATACCCCTGAAAGAAGAATATTTTCATATAGGCCTCATAGCAAACTTCTGCTTGAAATTTGTAAGCTCTAACAAGTTCCTTTATGATTTGCTGTCTTTGTTTTAAATTCCTGTGATCTGTAATCACCTCTGTGCAAGGGATTACTCAGATTTCCATATGGTTGTGAAATTGCTGCTGCAGTTGTGTCTCCTGTACCTGTGCTCACTCTTGTATTCTGTGTAGCCTTTTTGCTCCCTTATCCTTTATCCTGACAGCTGGTGCAATTAAATTGTGTAGGATGTGTTTGTGAGAGAGAAAGTGCAAGTTTTTGTTTTGAGGCAGCTTTGGGACTTTGAGATTTATGCTGAAACTGCAGACCATGAAAAAATGAAAAACAAACCCTAATACTGCAGAATCCTGAAGTGATGGGATATGAAATGTGGCACTCAAGTTGGGAAAGGACTGCTCCTAGGGTTTAGAGGCCAGCAGCACTGGGGGTGAGACATAAAAGGACTCAAGGACAGT
The DNA here is from genome assembly GCA_013398175.1 of Climacteris rufus. NCBI lineage: Eukaryota > Metazoa > Chordata > Aves > Passeriformes > Climacteridae > Climacteris > Climacteris rufus. The sequence goes on along the minus strand of VZRZ01002052.1, from coordinate 12,467 downwards.
CTGATTGCTGAGTGTTTGCCATGGTGTCCATAAACAGGATACAAGGACAGAGACAGAGTTCGTGGAAGGACATGGTACTGTCGGCCAAATGCTGGCAGTAAAGTAGATGGATGATTGAAAACTACTGGGAGTAAGGAAAAGGTCTGTGTTTTGTGAAATATTTAGTATATGATTCACTCAGAAAAGAACTTCTGGGACTCTTAAAGGAGATGTATGAGGGAACAAAAGCATATGACAGGTATTTCAGAGCAGGGAGTTGCGTGCAGAAATCCTGCTGTTAATATGATTTGTGAGTGTAATTCCCAGATTGCTCAGCTCAGGTTGTCAGCTGGTTTCCAGTTTAGACAGGAGCAGGGACTCTTCCCTAACTTGGTTGTATCTTTTCCCAGGTATCTCATGCACAAGGACTGGCTAGGGAAAATGCAAACAAACACACACCCCTCCAGAAAGATAAGGGAAGATGAAGCTTTTGTCATTTTAAAGTACCAGAATATCATTACCAGAATAAGGAACTTGTGGAAGTTACTATTGGATTTTGAGTCTTTTGTTTTTTTACTGCAGTTAAAAGTCGTTGGATTGTGAGTGTCTCTAAGTAAATTCAGCTTCTAAGAGAAGAAAAGGCAAGCACAAGGCTGCCTGCTGGAAGTGCATTCCAAGGAAAAGAGTGTCAGAGCTGTTTGTTGTATAGTTACAACTGCTACTCCTAGTGCTGTGCTTACTTGTTGGCCTGAGAATTCTCCATCAGAAGTGAGGTGCCACGGACTGTGGGAAGGAGGAGGAGGTGAAACTTCAGTTGTTGATGAGTCCCCAGGGATGACTTGTCTGCATTTAACAGAAGCCTGTATAACTTCCCTGTTGATTTTGTTGGGTAGGTTGGTGTTTTGTGTCCAAACTGTGAAGCACAGTTAACTCAGGATGATAAACAGGTTTAAATTTGTTTCATGCCATTGACTGACTTCAAATGTTGGAGCTTTTTGAATAAGTGTGAAAGTAGCCTTGCTCTTTCTTTAATATTGAAGCCACACAGAGTTCTTGTTTTATTTGGTATGGGTTGGCATCACCCTAATATTTGGAAGTAAGAAATCTAAAGCAAAAGCTGTTCCTTCTTTTGTTTCCTATGGGACAGCTCTCAGTGGAAGCTTAGAGATGTTAGTTTAGAAAACTGATCCTACATCTTTCTCTCTTCTTTTTTTTCCATTTTTAAGTGAAAAGTTTGTGTTTTGATGGCTACAAGTGTATGCATGGATTTTAGATAAGGTTTCTTTCAATTTTGTCACTTGTCTGATATTAACTTGAGGATGAAGTTTTAAGTACTGGTTTGATCACAGGAGACACTATCATTAATAAATGTCATATATATAAGAAACTGTAAAGCTTCCCTGTGAAATGTAATCCATTTCCTAAGTGAAGATGGTCACCTTAAGCTTCACATTTCCAGTTGCATTTCCCAGACAGAGAACATTTGCAAAAGGCTGAAGATAATCCAGTCCTAATTTTTACGTGTCTTTAGTGCCTAAATCTCTGAGCACATGAGAAAAATGTCACCTCAGTTGTAATTTTTTTTCTTATGGTTTTTGAGCTACTTGTTTCATGCTTTATTACAGGAAAATTGCTCATTTAATTATATGACACAAACCTTTATTTTGAAAATATCAAGGGGAAGCAAATAGTCATGATGTTTAGATATAAACTATTCAGACTTGTCAGTGTTTTGTAATGATTTTCAGAATATAAATTTCACTTCATAGATCTAGGAAATAATTTCTCAAAGCAACTGAAAGATGAGCCTGTATTTGTGTTTAGTATTAAAACAGTGACACAGAAGATGGGGTGGTGAAGGAACACTCAATTGCCACTATATCAAAATGTATTTGGTAGAATACTTAATCCGAGATGCTTCCGATAGAGCACTTTACAGCTGCAACCTCAGTAATTTAATGTACCCCTGATAGATTGTCTTCATATTGAAATAGCTGCTTGTGGTTACAATTTAACCTTCAAAGGACACAAAAATGCTACTGTGTTGCTCTTGCCAAGTCACACAGCCTACAAAAATACAGGAAAATTACTGCACGTTCTCTGAAAAATGGGGGGAGGGGGGCATTATAAAGTGTACTCAGGTAAGTGGGGGAGAATTTGTATGAATGAATAAAATGGCAGTTTCCATTTCTTAGAAGTAGCTGCAGTGCAGTTTTTATTTTGGTTTGTGAAAGAGAATCTGTGCTTAGCAGCTCCATTTTGGTATTTCTGTGGGTTTTATGCTGCTGATTCCTCTTCCATATCTTGATTTGGTCATTGTTTCTTATCTTCTTTCCTTTGACAGTTCTCCAGTGCAGCAGAACGCCTCTGTTCACTTGGATAATGGTGAATATTGGTCTGGTCGTGCAGCTGTGTACAAAGGGAAGCCTCACAGAGCAATCTTTGAGGAGAGTCTGGGAAAAATATACAGAAACATGTACCAAAAAACTGCTGGTGCTGTTGCAGACCAAAAAACACATTCCTGATAGCAAGTCACCTGAAAACACACAGTATACAGCATTTGTAACAAAACCTATTTTTGTATAACAATATCTGTCCTCTATTTTTTAAGGTGTCATTATAGTTGGGCAGGGTTTTGAAGAAATGGGGATTTGGCCTGGGTTGACAAAAGGAAACGATGAACATCCAACCCCAAAAAAAGAAACAAAAAATGGCCAACAGCAAGCCCCTCCATGGTTAAGCAAAGTGATGTTCCTTATGAAAATAGAGTCATTTGAAGACTCATAGATCTGCTGGACACTCCTGTCTGACATCAACTCAGGTTTCAGTTGCAGACAGTTCTTACTAAATAACTAAATCTATTTAGTAACATAAACAGAATTGGTTGAAGAAACAATATGTCATAGTGGTCAGAGAGGGGATCTAAAGGGGAAGGTGAATGTGTTAGTTTAAAAGTTACCCATCTGGGACAGAGAGAATTGTTTTCCAGACAATTACCTTTGAATTGTTTGTTTTGGAGAAGGGCAGAAGTTCTGGTACTATAGGACATATAGGCGTGTATTTGAAGTGGTTTCAAGCACCTTTAGTCACAAATGTGCTAATACTGTGAGATTTTAAAAGAAAACCACCCAGTCCAGCAGCCTTTGTATCAGATGAAAGGTCATCTTCATACAGCCTTTGCATTTGAAAGCTTCCATGTTCTCCTGAATGCAGCCATGACATTTGCCAATACACTTGTCATTTTAAAAAATATGAATAAGAAAGGAGTGTGCAGGGGGAAAGACCAGACGTAGTCAGTATGCTCCTTGTGTTCTGTAAAGGCCTGCTGAAACTCCTGCATCACAATCCCACCTAATTTGGAGCCTGTCCTTCCCAGTCTGCTGGGATCCTGTTGGCAGAAATCACTTCGTTTTTGCTAAAGGCCACCAAATGTTCATCAGCAGTTCGATGCTTTCCCCAGGGGTGGAACCTTTTCAGCCTTGCACTGAGCAGATCCCACATTAGCAGACCAGGGCAAATTGCCCATCCATTGAAAAGCAGAATGTTTTAAAAGGGCACGAGCGTCCATCTCCTGCTTCCCTTCAGAACACGGAAAAAACAAATGCCTGTTCTGGCTCCCTCCCTATCTGAGCGAACAGAGTCGGCTCCACCAGTGCCATTTTACCTGTTCTGATCAGATAAAGGATAAAGTTAGCAGTACAGATGGCAGAGCATATGACTGGAACCTGCCAGCATGCCTAGATAAACAAAAAGTTGGTCTACTCTGCCTTCCATCCCTTAATGCTGAGACAACATAATTGATTTGAGAAAGCAGTTGGTGAGCAATTCCGCTGGTGGGAGAGCACGTTGAAGGGCTGTGTGCTGCTGTTCCAGGCAAGGGGACTCTCAGAGGAGTATCTCACATACAGACATTTCTATTCTTTGTAACTGTTCAGCCAGTTGAAGTGGATTAACACTGATAACTTCCTGTCCCTGCTGCCATTTAGCACATTAATGCTTTCAGAGGGCATTAGTTGAACAGTCTTACACTATGCAGAAGTGCCGAGTCACTCTGTGACGTAGCAGGACACGTTTGTTGCAGAAGTGAAAAGTAAAACTTCCACAGGCAGTGCCCCTGGAGGCATGGAGGCCATGGAGTGTTGTGCTATCAGTACCTGGTGTTTGCTGGCCTCTTCCCCCCATTAGTCCATAAAGGAATAGTTTTCTTGCTGTTCAGGGGAGTAGTTACACTGAAATAGATCCTTAATAGGCAGGGCAGATTCTGAGATACTGCCCAAGCTTTTGGGTTAAAATTAATCTCTTGAAACCGGAAGGTTTTTGCAGTTTCCTGTATGAGTTTGAGTGATAAGATTCAGTGTTGTTCTCATGGCATCCTGCAGTTTTTATTCAATATTCTCTGTGCATTCTCTCCCCAGTGTCACAGCTCAGTAAAAGTTTGTCTTCTGAAGATTGGCTGCTCCCCTTTGACCTGATCTGGTTCTGTGACACAGAAAACCTGTTTGATTCTTCCCTCCCCTACAAACCAGCAGATTTTAGTCCCTGTTTGTTTAACGTGTAAGAAGGCCTGAATGCTAAGGCTTTGTTGTGGTTTGTTTTTTTTTTTCCCCTATATGGATGAGTAAGGACACAAATTGCCATGAATTGAAGACACAAGGAAGGGATGAAAAAGATTGGGGGCCACTATAAAAAAGCAGGGTGGTGTTTTCAAAGGGTCCAGAGGAATGGCTGGAGTGCATCTGTTTAATTCCCTTAGCTAAAGAAAGGAAGCATATGCTAGTATGGCAACCTTCAGTTTTCACCAAAGATGAAAAATTTTTCAGCAAAGGTGTAAGCTGGATGGGAGAAAAAACTGTCATCTAATGAATTTTGACCAGTATGAGTATTCTCAGTGTAGCCTTCTTATGCAGCATAAGAACAAATGAAGCAGACAGGCTCTGAGTGTCTTTGGCCCTGCTCCAGCTGTGAGGGAGATGGTGTGTTTAATGTCTCTCTGAATCAGCTGCTGCAGGAGATGTTCTCTCTGGGGTCAGAGTCATTCCACAGCTCGCACACCATGATACAGCAGAGAGTGCTCTCTTCCAAGCACTGTGCTGGAAATCCAGTTTGGTTAATGGAAAGCTTTCCTCTGGAATGTGGCTGCAGACCCAAATTACTCTGATCTGTCCCTAAAATCTTCAAGGCACTTTGTTTTCCAAAGCATTTGGCCCCTTCCCTGTTTGCTCATATAGCCCTGCTGTGAGGACACACACAGAGGACTGAGCTCCTCTGCCCCTGCAGCCTGGGAGCAGTGGAGGTTCAGGCACTGAACCAACACAGCAATAAATGGTAATTGTTTACTGCACCTTGCCTTCTAATACAATTTAAATCCCTTCTATCAAATGCAAATTTCTAGGTTCCTGAGTGGAGCTTTAAATAGCATTTTCTATGCTCATTCCTTATCTTTTGCCATCCACAAAGTTGTTAGTGACAGTGGGATGGCACAATTCCACCCCCATCATTTTAGCTCCTAAAGGAAAGCTGCCTACTCAAATCTGGCAATAATGGGCCAGATTAGGAGCAAATCAGTGTTTTTCTGTAGAGTCTGTGCCTCTCTTCTGCCCTCCCCAAGTTATTATAACCCATGAGTATTCTCACCAAAAGCTGTTCAGCATCCAGTGATGCTTGCAGGAGGCAATCAGTGCAGTATTTTAATCACTTTCATTCTAGTGAGTCAGAATCTGCTTCTTGCTCACTGCCTTCCATCTCTCCTATGAATAACTTGGTACAGTTTAGGAGCTTGGACTGGCTTTAGACAAACTGCCTGCCGCTGTTTAGTAGAAATGCAAATCCTTGGCTGAGGAGTAGCTGCTTTGGAAATCACTCAGTCATTGACCTGGTGTGAATTAAAGGCAAAAATGTCAAACTCTTTAATGATTTGCCTTATCTAAGTTTTTGACTTAGAGGAAGGGAAGCTTAAATTGCTCCGCTGGGGATAAGAAGCATAGGAATTGCTGGAGTAATGGGAACAGGTAGGAGCAGCTTTGTAAGATAGATGGGAAACAGTGTTTATGCTCCAAAGCTGAGCAGGTTAGGAAGTGATGAGGGCTGTTCTTTAGATTGTGCAGCACATGTTTGAATTTTGCTGTTACTTCAGAGGTGCCAAAATTTTCAGGAGAGAAAAAAATCTACCTGGAGATGTTGGGAATCTATTTTTGGGGTAAAATAACAGAACATTTAGCTCAGCTCAGTATTAAATAGTCTTTTCCAAACTCCTTCTCATTGTTACTTCAGCTGTAAAATGGGGAGTTTGTGCTCTGTTGAAGTTTAATTAAATGACTATGAAGTGCTTTGGGATCCTGAGGTGAATGTTAAAGAAATTATTTTATGGAAGCCTAACTGAAAAGTCCCATCTCATCTCCAGGTTACTAAAAAGGCTTTATTGTAATTTTCCCAGGTTTATTATGTTTTAATCAGACAATTATTAAACAAATCTTAATCAGATTTAATAGATTTCTATCTTGATCAGAGAGGGCTGAAAAAGATAATGAGCTGCTTTACTACATGTGCTTTTAGGAGCTAATCTTTGCAGCTGGTACCTTGCTCAGCTTCTGTCTCCTGCATGATCTGGGTTCATATCCTCATACTGATTGCTCTTACAATATCTTTTTTTTTTCTTAATATAAATTATTTTTTTCATCCTGATGTCTTAGTGCTATTTGCTATGTGTAGTGACCAGCACTGTTAACATCTCTCGCATCATTTGTTCTTATCCTGCCCCCAGGAACAAAGGGTGGAATGCTGTGAGCAATGTGAAAGTGGAAAATTTTGTGTGGTGTGCCATAGGTTTGCCAGAGAATGTAAACTGGGAGGAATCTCTGCCTTCCCACTCTGTGTGCAAGGAATAACCTTGTATATAATTCTGCTCTTCCCAGTTTTTAAGCTTGAAATGTTTTCTGAAACACTGAACTATGCAACAAAATCCTCAGCCTTTTAGCAGTGATTTCTTGCTGTATAAATCTGGTAATGTGGAATCTCTGGGTCATAGGAAGGGACATGGTGTTAATTATCTCACTGCCTATGGAGTGATCATTATCAGGATGCTGAGAATTTCTCATGAGCTTTGTTTAGTAATCAAGGAACTTGAGGAAACCTTCAAATCAATGAAATTCAGCCTCTTGGTTCCAGTGACAGCACTTGAAGCTAATAGAGACCAGCACTTCTAGGGCTGATCCTGATGAGCTGCCTCCCTGACAGAAGGAGTGTCTGGCTTAGGTGATGGTCTCTGGAAGCAGCAGAGAATTGGTCTTTGTGCAGTTCGTTTCAGTTCCAACAAAGACACCAGCATTGTGGGAAGTGATTGAAACCCCCAGTATTCCTGTTTTCCTTACACAGTGAACTATTAAGCACAAGCCCCCTTGATTACTGTTGGTTTCTGCTGCTTTCCCCCTGGAACTCAAAACATCATCAACCAAAGCCCTTAAAAGACGTGGCTGGAGCTCCTTTTTCAGTGTTGGCTTGCCAAAGGCATGGAGTTTGTTCCCAATTTGTCTTTGTGAGAAATTCTCTGAAGTGCAGTGATAATTTTTCTGGATGGCAACATAAGGGAGCTGTAATCTTTCTCTTTGCTTGATCTGTGTGGAGATTGTGCTTTTTCTTTGTGTGTATTTCCTTCAATTTGGGGTGATTGCTTCTGGCCCAGCAGAGAACTCCCAGCAGCCTGAGCAGGATCTGAGCCGCCGTCTCACCTCCTTGGGGAAGGGAGTTTGCTGTTGCAAAACAACATCCCTCCTGGTTCATAAGGATTTACTGATCCTGAGGATATAGCACAAAAATTTTGTTCTGTGGCCAGGCCTTTCCATAACCCTGTGGAGCTGATACCATGGAAAGAACAGAGCTTCACACAGAGCAGGGAGGGAGGCTGGGAGCAGGACAGACGTGGAGAGTCTTTGATGCCTGGCATGCCATGAATTATGCATTTCTATACCATGAATTATCAGTGTAGAAAATAACCTGTGAAACTCCTGAGTAACAAAAGCACCATTTACATCACTGAGTGGTGGTGAATTCTAATGCTTGTATTTGTATTGTTGCACTGACTATAGTTGTAGGAACGGTTTCATTCAGTATTCCAGTAGTAAACACTTGCTAAGAGGTTGCTTTCCCTGCCTCCCTTGTTTTCACCACAGTCATCTAGTGTTTACATACATTTTAGCCTCTGTGCCATTTTTGAAGGCTTTATTTGTCTCATTTATGTTTCTGGTTTGGATAATACTTAAATATGAAATCCATCTGGGAAACATATTGTATATTCACGTTGAGGGGTAAAACCAGTTTTTAATTAAAATTTTATACAGCACTTGTATTTCACTTTGTCCTGTTTTATTATGAAACACTTCAATCTTCTTCCTAAAACACATATGTCTTGTGCGTTTCAAGATGTTCCTTGTTGCTCATGCAGAACCAGTTTGGGAGCTCTGTCAGCACAGTGCCATATGTTCTGGGCTTCATTTAGCTGCTCTGCCGTTTCTGGAGGCAGCAGATTGGATGGAATGCAGCTCAGCTCAGCTCCATTCTTCTCTTTGTAAACTTGTCAAGAGATTAAAAAAAGCAGGGAGAAGGAAAACACTGAATAATACTCGAGTGAGTTGAATTATCAATAAGTTATGGGAAGTTGGCCAATCAAAATTGAGGTTTCTCATGTATTTGAGGATTTTCCTTAATTGTGGCTTGTTCAGAGCTATAAATTGGTGCATCCCTTGGTGCTACCCACTCTTACATCCAAAACAAGTGCTCAAGATTGAGATATAACCCAAGCTCTTTGGAAATGACAAGCATGAAGTGCTCGTTTTTTTTGCATTGATCTGCTGGTTTAAATTAATAAAAATAAGTGAGTAGATTTCACAGAGTATTCTGAGCTGGAAGGGACCCACAAGAACCACGGAGGCCAACACTTGAGTGGGTGGTGCAAACAGGGATCAAACCCTGCCCCCAGCATTGTTTGTACCATGCTCTGACCACCTGGAGCGGGAACAGATGGACATCTGGGGGGAACCTGCTCCTCTTTGGTGCCTGGTACTGAAAAGAGAAATCTCAAGACTGATGGTGTCCCCCTGCAAAATTTTTTTTTTCTAATGTAATTTTTTTAACAATCCATTCCTGTTTCTTCCCTGCCCCCCATAATCCTGACCATGAGCCAGTAGGTGCCCTCAGCCTTTAATCCATGGCTGGTGTGCAGGGACAGCTCCCACTGGTCACTGGTGGTATCCAGGGATTCCAGGCACTGCTCTGCTCTGCCAGAAGACTTCAGAACCACCATGGTGGCTTTGACAGAGGACCAGAGTATTTCTGTGATTCTGTAACTAGAGCTGAAAAACAAAACCAAACCAAACCAAACAAAACCCAACAGAATAAGAAACTGGCAAAAAATGAATCCCTATTAGTCTGCTTCCGCTTTGCTGAGGTGTGAGGCTGGAGGGGAAGGGCACTGGTGGCTGCTTGATGTGGCTGTGGAGGAGTGGGGAGGAAAAATTCTGCAGTCCTGACCTGAGGTGGGTCAGAAATCACCAGCTGGAGTGACATGAGTGTGAACCAGGTTGAAGTGACAGACAGCTCAGCCCCAGGACTCTATTTACATATGTTTAAAACAAACAAAAGAAAGATGCCTTTGTTCTCCAGGAAAACCTATTTACTTGGCATTCAACTCGTGTCTAAGCTGGAACTTCTTTCACAGAAGTAGAAACAAAGCAACTGACATTTCTGCTTTGATGTGAGGCTGCAGCTAAGATTTGATTTTGAAATATGAAAGTAAACTGCAACTACCTCCAATTTAAAGGTGGATTTTTAATGACCTTGAAAGTTTTGAGGAGTTTTTTTCCTCCCCTTAGGGACCAGAAAAAATTATAACAGTAATCTTACTTATAGCTGTAAGTCTACAGAGACAGTGGCTGTAGGTTAATGAAAAATTGACACTGCTACTTGCTGTGCTTCCAGCAGAATATTTTTTTTCTTCAAACTGAAGTGAACTATTTCACTGTGAGCTGGTTATGAGTCTCACATATTAAACTGGATGCTGCTTTTGTGGAAGCTACAGGAGCGAGTCACAGAACAGCATTTCTGTTTGGAACACTTGCAGCAACAATTATGGGGTTCTTAAAATGGTTACCTTGGTCCTTCCCACAGAAATACAGAAATAAAGCTTGTTTGGTTAGTCTAAACTAGAGTAGCAGAGGAAACATTCCCAGTGTTCTCCATCCCAGTACCTCATACCAAGTGCTGTCAAGCAGCCCCATCACAGTCCAGCAGAGAAAACAGGGAGCAGTGACAGTGTTGCAGGTGTTGGATGTGCAGATGCTCCTGTTTTGCATGAACATGTGCACTGTTCCACACCCCATGCAGCTGCTCCTGTGGCACTGGGACTCCTCAGGGGACACCCTGTGGCTCACAAAGAGTTGTTCAAGTGCCCTCCCCAGGAGCATTCCTGCAGTGTCTTTCGGGACAGCTTGTTCCTGAGAATTGTGCAAGAAATGTCACAAACTCAGCAGCTCAGGCTGACTTTGCTTCAGGGTCTGACAACTTAATAACTGTTTGTTGTCCTTGGCATGGTGGTGCCATCTGGTCCTGCTTGGACAGTGGATCTATGATCCTGCACTGCCTAGAATTTCAGCTCTTGCTGATGAGATCTTGGGCTGTACTGGATTGGCACCACCAGCACCTCGGTGCCAGCCTGTGGCAGATGGAACGTGCTTCAGTCACAGCCTCGTGTGCTGTGATGGAGATGGACACGCAGAGCTGCTGGAATTGCATCTGAGACATGAAGAGAATGCATGAAGATGGCTTCAGGTATGATACAGGTCCCAGGTCAGGAATTAAAGAGCCACTGGATGTCCACAGACCTCCCAGCTCCCCTTGAAGGATTTTAGACCTGTACCAGTAAAAGTATGAAGGAGATTCTGATATGTTCTTTGGTGCACATTTTATTATTATTATTATTATTATTATTATTATTATTATTATTATTATCTTTACTGAAATGAGGGGAAGGGAAAGTTAGAAGAGAGTGCATAAGAAAGGAAACTAAACCATGGAGTTTGTTTCTTTTCTGCCTGGGGACCAAAAACACAGAAGGATGCTGTCACTCTGACACCTCACATGTGCCCTCCTCTCCCTCACAGCCCCACTTTACACTGGTGAAGTTCACTTCTGTAGGAATCCAGGGAGGGCAATGCTCCCTGCAGGAATGAGAGTTGTGATCCTGGTTAGGATCCACTTTAACCAAGAAGCAGTGACTTCCAGCTGCAATTTCCCTGAGCAGGTGCCTCTCCCTCCTCGTGCCAGAACTCCAGTGCAAGGAACCAGAGAAAATATTGTTTGCTTACTGTCCACCCCATCAAAATGCCTGTGGTTTCATTCCTTTCCTTTGTAATAAACTGTGCCCACCACGGCGTATATTCTTTTAAATAACATTTTAAAATATTTTCTGGTAAATTAAAGTGATGACATGTTTGTAGGGCTCATTGTTAATTTCATTTCCTTTGGCTCAGCCAGCCAGATAAAATGCAATGTTATTAATCTTTGTTTAAAAGAAGATCCTTTGCCGAACAGTAATAAATGATCTTGATAGATTTGTCAGGAAAATGAATGATAATCATTTGCAGATAGACACAAGCCTAGTATGGAAGATTAATAAGAAAATATGTATTGGCATCATTAATAACATCTGCTGCCAATGGACTTGGATATTGGTTACAGCCTGGGAGCCATGTGTTCTTGTTAGGACACTGCAACTCATCCCCTGCTGCCAGAGCCAGACTGCACAGTGCTCCTGTTCATTTGGGGTTTAATTCTTTGGTTTACTTGGGCTTAATTTTTTGCAGCTTATTACATTGTTTTCCTAGAAAACACAAGGAAAGGTCAAGGTGTTCTGAGACAACTTCACTTTATTTCAATGAAACATTTCAGACCCCTCCCCAGTCAATCTTTTCTCTTTTGTTTCACTTCAGTGATTCAAAGCAGAGTAAGTCAAATAAGTTTACCAATGAAATGTGTTCCTCCTGTGGGTGCATAGCTGGCTGCATCTGGCAGTGTGGGTGTCTCCATTCCTTCTCAGGGCCAAGTTCAGAGATGCAGTCACAGGCTCTCAAAGTGCATTACTTTGTTTAACCAACACCCACATCATCATTTTAAAGGAAATGCCACCTCTGAGGGTCCATAGGGTGAGATGGGAAGGGGAAGAAATCAGCATCACATCACCAAAGAACAAAAATAGTTGTGTCAAAAAAAAAAAAAAAAAAAAAACCCCAAAAAAAAAAAAAAAACAGTTTAGTACAATTCAGTTCTACTCTCTGCCAAACTGATTTTTTCTTAGGGGGAAAAAGTAATCTGAAATGTTTAAATAAATGCGTCAGTTTTCCTCATCCTGCTCTGTGTTGTTTTGCCCATGGCTTTAGTGGATGTGTGGTCCAAAAAAGCCAAAAATCCATTGAGCTGATGCTGCAATTCTGGCCGAAGCT
>VZRZ01002044.1:208498-273098 GCA_013398175.1 Climacteris rufus | reverse complement strand
ACACTTCCAGGCATGGGGCAGTCACAGCTTCTCTGGCAGCTTGTGACAGTGCCTCACCACATTAAAGATTTTTTTCCTAATATCTAATCTAAATCTGTTCTCTTTCAGTTTAAAACTATTCCCTCTTGTCCTGTCACTACTTGCTCTTGTTCTAGATTTCTCTCTCCATGGACAGTGGAGGAGGCTTGAGCACTTACGATAGTTTTATTCCCACATTGGGGTCAAGCATCTATTTTTCAGGTATTGTGGAGCCTAAATAGCCCTCCCAAGAGAAGTGTGGGCTTTTGTCCATCTGCTTGTATTAGCTGCTCCTTGAAGTGGGTGGTTGTTTCCTAGCAAACTGCTCACTGGATTTTTTGTTTCTTTTTTATATGTGTTGAGACTCTCATTGCAGATATTTGCTTCACTTTGACATGAGTCAATATTTAGCTCTTGAATTAATAAATATTTAGGTTTACTTGGTTGAAATCAATGTATCCTGAGATCTTTCTTCTATCATCCATAGTTCAGCTATGGGGCCAGCAAGTGGAAAAACTCTGTCATGCTTTCAAGACCTGTCCTGCAAGAGTATTTGTAGATTGAGTTCATTCTGTTACTGAAAGGTCACATCCTCAGCTATGTCGAAAACTACCTGGACTTATCAAGGTTCATAAGGTCACACAGGGAAGGAAGTAAAGCTCAGGGATTTTTATATTTGTTTTTCTTCTCAGTTTTTGGAACAGTTTCACTTTGGTATCAATAAATCAATCTGTAACTGTAAATTGAAGGGGTGTTGGCATCTTTCTAACACCCTGTTGGGATTTTTGCTCAGTTTCATGTCTTTGGATCCTAAATTCTCAGAGAATTCTCTTCTTCATCTCTGTTTCGCATATAAAATGATAGAATCCCTTTGAGAAGCTGGCAATCTTTGAAGTCAAAGCCAGACTGCATGGCCCATATTTAACCCATCAATCCATACTGAAAGAGTCTGAGTGGTGCATTCAGGGAATCTGCACTCCACTTGATGCTTCAAGATACTTTGGACATCTCATCCCCAAAAATGTTGTGGCAGCATGGATTGAGGTCCTTTATCCACAAAAACAGAGACTTGAAGATTCTCTAGAAGGACAGTCTGGACAATAAGGCTGATTTACACTGACAAGGTGAGAACCAAGGAGGAGTAAGGTAGGAGCTGTGTAAGCTGTGCATACAGACCACAGAGACCGATCTTAAGATGCAGACTTAAAGAATAATTTAGGCTGGAAGAGATCTTTGGAGTTCTTTGCTTCTAGGCTCCGAAGTCCGGCTTTCATCCCAGAAAGCTCTTAAACTCACATAATACTTTGGATTTGCTACAGCCATGCTGGCTTCACATCTACAGAGGATCATGAGCTTCACTAAACACCTGTGGCCTTTGTTAAATGCACGGATATGGGTCCATGCCCTGCAGCAACATGTGTTGTGGAAAACATGAAACAATAGATGGGATTTAGGTATATATATATATTTTTTTTAATGCTGTTTTTTTTTTTAAAGCTGTTGACATACTTTTCTTGCTCCATAAGCAATGAAACCTGGTTTCCTCGTCTGATGAACATTTGCATTGTGCAGTTCTCCCAGTGTCTCCTACTGTTTTTGTCAGGAAAGGGCAACCTACACCCTTGCTGGTGGGGTGCTGAGTACTGGCTGGTGGACCAGTAGGTATTTGCTGACTGAATAGTTGGCTGCTGCCTTGCAGAATGAACAAGAAATTGCCTTTCCATTAAGGGGCCCATTAAGATAGATTAATTTGCATTTAATTCTCCTTTAATTTGCCTTGAATTCTCCTTTTCCCTGGCTGGTGATACTAATGAAACTTGCAGGAACTTCCTACCCCCAGAGAGTGGCAAAGACCATTTTCTGAAAATAGGATGATACTGGCCAGCATACTTTAAAATGTTCGTGTTTAAATGCCAGGTAAAAGAGCACATAGGCATCACTTTGTTCACAAACCAGGCTAAAGGACCAAAATAACTCCACTCCCAATAAAAAGCAGCATTTTTCCTATTCTTCTACTTTTCTCAGTCTCAGCTAAAATGATAAGGATTTTTTTCTTTTAATTTGAAAGGTAAAATTCAGCTGTGCACTGAAGCCTTCATAGCAAGTTTTTAGCCCAAAGCACAAAATCATTACTCGATGAAGTTAGCCTTTGAACAGCCAAATTTCAAAAGAAAATATTGATTTGGCATGCTTCAGCTGGTCAATTGAGAAGATTAAGCACTATGTAGTGGGAAATAAAGACAACAGGAGGCCAGATACTCTGAAAATCTTTCATCTGGTGAAATTGCCTGCTGAGGGAAGCAAGGGATGCCCTTGTTGCTGATACTTTTAAAGTTAGATTAGGACAAGGATGCGAACATCTACTGTCTAATATCTAGATCCTGTTTCTTGTAATATTAATGAAAATAGCCTGACTACAGAAGGTACAGCAGTCTTCTCCCTTATCTGTCTGCTAATCACTCTTTTCCCTCCCTTGAAGCTACCTATAACGTCCATTGCCATGGTAACCAAGCATGGTATGTATCTCAGACAAGATGACATATGCATCTTTTGCTGCTTTAATAGATCCTCTGTTTAGGCTGCAGCCTCCTCTCCTTGCCCAGCTCCCCAAAGGACATAGGTATGCTGACTTCAGGAGTTGGCACCTCCATGCGGGAAGCTGCCGCGGGAAAATGCCGTTCAAACCAAACACCTTAAATCTGTGATGTGTTCCTCTGGGGTTTAATTACATGTACTTTTAACTGAGTGGCAAGAAAATGCTTTTAAAGAAACAATGTTCATTGAGCTTAGAGTGTAATTACACAATAGCTAAACTTGCCTTGAGAAGTGGGAGTTACTGCATTCTTGGCTTTGCTAGGCAGGTCAATCATTAAAGTTTAACAAATGAAGCCAATATTTCATCTCAGCAAGTTTGTCCCAGCGAACATTGATCCATTGGCTGTTTGTTTGGGCTCCAAAATGTATACTCATCAATACTAGAAACCTTGTGAACCCAAGGATGGGGTCATAATGAAACAAGCAGACAGTTGTCAGCAATGCTTAGAAGATTTACATCATCCCTAAGCTGAGTGAGGGTGGGTTTAGATAAGACATTCATTATGTAAGAAATTCGTTGCTGTGGGGGTGGTGAGGCACTGATACAGGCTGCCCAGAGAAGATGTGGATTCCTCATCCCCTGAAAGCGTTCAAGGCCAGGGTGCATGAAGTTTGGAGCAACCTGGTCTAGTGGAAGGTGTCCCCACATGGCAGGGGGCTGGAATGAGATGATCTTAAAGGTGCCTCCCAACCCAAACCATTCTATGATTTTATAGTATTACAAAGAGTTAGCTTCAGAGAAAGCTCAAAATTTAATGGTAAAGTCAGAAGCTGGTCTTCCTCACAGAAGGATGTGTGGGGTGGCATTTGCTGCTAACAGAGCCTGTCTCCATGCTTGCGGTCCCTTGACTTTATTTTTACTGCAAGAGATACCAGCAGCAGAAACCTCCATTGAGGTGATTGGAGGCTGGATTAATAAGTGATGGTGCCTTCTGTGAAGAGAAGGAACTGGCACACACATCTTTGGATGGGAAGAGAATGCAGAGAGGGAAAGGGACTTGCAGAAGTCCCTGACTTCATCCTGACTTAACACCAACCTTGGCCAGGGTGACCTGAAGAAGTCCAGCAATAAGAAGCCGGTTTCATAGTGCAGCAAACAATGGTCCTCTTGTTTTCCCTGCTGAGCACTGAGCTCAGTGTGTTGCCTTCCATTTATTCTTCCTCTCCCCCCCCTCAAGGAGCAAACATGTAGGCTGAAGATGTGAGTCTTGCTTGATTTTTCTTGCCAAACAGAAGCTGAATGAAGATACAGTTGCTGTACCTAAATGTATTGGAACGTAAACACTTGGAATGGAAAGCTGAAAGCTGCCTCTGCAACATGAACAACTGCATGTGATGAAGCAGAAATGTTTTATAGCTGGAAATGTGATGTTTGCTGTCTCAAGTTGTGGGATTGAGCTAGCAAGGCATAGATATAATGGCCTAGAAGGTTTTGATAATTTTTTGAGGATTATCATATTTCATATCTCTGGGCAAAATCCTATCTATTTGGTTGATTTCATCTGCATCCTTCACTTCCTTTCACTCTTCCTGTGCCCTCCTGCCTGCAACAAAGCTCCCCAGGAGATAACTTTCCACCCAAATCTCAAATACCAAATTCCAAACCCTAAGCCCCTTGATTTCCTCTGAAGCATACTGATGACTCAGAGTGTGCCAGGGAGCTGTGCAGCAAAGAGTGGACTCCACGGGAGAGAAAAGCTGCATTTCCCTTATGGGAGTAGTGAGTGTCTGAGTTATCTCAAGATAAAAGAGGAGGAATATAAGGCAGCTCTGTTTTACTGGGAGGCACGTTTCTAGGAAGCAGAACTGTGTGTGACATGTAAACACCTGAAGTGCCACTTTGCTGCACTGGTGGGCTTGTGCATATTATTCCTGCTAAGGTAAAAACATGTTTGTCTGTGCCAGATGTGATGAGGCTGTATTGCCAACAGCTGGCTCTCTTGGTAGGTTCTCTTTTCCCCTCCTGAGTAATACAACGATTTTCTGCTGGGTCTGCCTATAACCTCCTGCCCCTGAATGTTTTGGTGAGGCCACTGAACTCTGTTGTTGAAATTGTTAATGTTTTTAGGCATTATTTGGGTGAATGAGTGGTTAGCAGAGACAGGGTTTCCTAGACAAGGGTTCCAATTTTCTCCTTGGTTCTTTTCTTTTCGCCTCTTGACCTGAGTCCTCTCCCTTCTCTTCTTTATTAATCTTCAAATTGCTCTGCTGTACATCTGCTTTGGCCCAAAGTCATCTGTGGTTCCTTCTGTTTGATATGTATTCCTCTGAGGGCAGCTGATCCAATTGCCCAGGCCAATGCTATAGGCCCATGAGACTCCATAAAGACCCCATAGTCTCTGAGACTGTGATTTTCTACACAGCAGCATTACCGAAAGAAATATGTCTTAAAAAAAACCTTCAGGAGGAAGAGTTCAGGTATGCATATGCTACCTGAGAAATACAAATAAATCTTTTTGTTCCCTTCTTGCATTTTTCTCTCTCCAATTGCTGTCTTTATTCCTGCACCAGTCACTTCAGTGATTATTGCAAGTTTGTGTAATTGCTTGGTGTCATTTGCATAAGATAAGGATCTTAATGGTTTCATCTCATTTTGGGTTATTACTACACTACATTGGGAAGGTGAGGAAATGTTAGCAGCCTTCTGACTTGATGCCATTACTTAACTTCCTCCCTGCTCTTACTGCTCGACAGAGCAACTGTAGTTACAATGCTTTTTGCTGGAAAATGTCTAACTTTCTTACTTTCCATGGTGTGTCTCTCAAAATAAGAATCCTAAAAAGTACCTTTAATTACCATCCTTACTCTTTTTGTACTCATAGTCAGAGCATGGATATTTAATCTAATCCTTTCCCACACTTTAGTATTTTGGGCTGCTTTCTTCCTATGCAATTTACATTAGTCATTCACCAATTACTTCCATTGGGATTTCCCCCACTGCCCTTTAATGTACATCTTTGTCATTTCACTGGTAGCAGTAATATGCATTATTTTTGAACCCTCCTCTTTTCCTTAGTTGTGGGGTGATCTCTAACTGTTCTGTGGCTACATATGTTGCTAAAAGGATGGAAGGGACTGTTGCTGCTATATAACCCTTTCATTGGCTCAGAGTTGGTGGCTTGTTTTTTGTCTCACAAACAATGCTCTTGATCTTGGTCTGAAGTGATTGTATCCAGATAGATCATAGAATCATTTTGTTTGAAAAGACCTCTAAGATGATTGAGTCCAACCTTAACCCAATGCTGTCTGCCAAGTCCACCACTAAGCCATGTCCCTAAATGCCGTATCTATGCATCTTTTAACTGGATGGTGATGAGAGTGTTCAGCCAATTGCTCTTTCCATGGCTCCATCTTCTCATTTGCATCGTCTCCCAGGACCCCTCTTGGTGCCCTTAGCACAGGTACACTGTTGTTCCCACTGAATACAATCTTCCATCTCATTTCACACCTTGTTTTCCTGACGCTTCTCTATACCCTAAAGAGGTTTACTTGCCTTTGGAAATTTTCCTCTGCTTTGTTTTGTCCTTTGTTTCCACTCTCCCATAAGCCTTGGCTCTGTTTGCATTTTCCCTCTAATGCTTTTGTTTTGATGTTTGTCCAGCTCCTCCTTGTTTGCTTAGGCCTCCCAGTAAGTTCCCTACTGCGTTCTCTATTGCTTCCTTAAATATTTCCCATCTGGTCTCTACTGAGATTTCTTTATCATTCCACAGTAATGGCCTGAAATGCTCTCCAAGCATTACCTCCTCTGTCTCTCTCAAAGACTTGCCTTTTAACTTTGCAGGATCAAATTTATCTTCAGTGTCACCCATCTTTCCCTTGGGCTTTAATGCATTCGTCATCTTTTCTGTAAGTAATTCATGATCGCCGCTGCCCTTCAGCATCACTATAGACTTTCACATACAGCAGTGACTCTGTTGTGCCTTTTCCAGATAATGTGGTCCATCTGTTTTAGTAACCAGCTGGTGACCCCTTGCAAGCCCATGAGGGACCCAAATGCCACCAGTGATCAGACTCTGCACCCCGCATCAACTACTTCAGCTTCTCACCAGTCCAGCTCCTCCTACCTGGCCCAGTGTATTCTTTAGCTTGTTATTTCTGCTTTCATCCTGTATGTTTACAGCTTTCACCTTCACAACTGCTTCAGAAGCTGAGGCCTCGTTTCAGGCACCATATTGGTAAAATTTATATTTTGTCTTCCCTGCAACTTGTTTTTGGTGCATAACAGCAAATCACAGCCAGGCAGAGATCACTGCAGGCTGCAGTAAATATCACTGGGATGATCCTCTCAGGCATGAGTTTCCTGTTGCGCACAGAAATCCTTATTTTTTTTTTGTGCATGGAGGCAATATTACTCATTTGGGAAAAACAAACAAACAAGCAAGCAAACAAAACCAGAAGTAAATAGGATATCCAAATTGTCCATGTTTCCAGGGTGTCTGGTTTGGCAGCTGTGGATAGCTTAGCTGTGGTGTTCACCGGTCTGGGGTGAGAGGGAGGTCCTGGTGCCCATCTCAGAAGCTGTGTGGTGTCTTCAGCCATTCTCCAACTTCCATGACTATTTCCATGTGTTTGGGACATCTGTCAGATCAAACTACAAAACTCTTCCTAAAACAAGTTATGGATATAATATCTGGTTATGCCTGTCTGGTTTATGTGAAAGCCTCACCATCCTTTGCAGGACTTGTTGGCATGGCCATCAGTGCCACCTTCATATCTTGCCTTTAACAAATAAAATTTAGATTGCTTTGACTTGAAAATATGATTTTTTGTCTACCTACATACACTGCTCAGACAAGTTGAAGTGAATTTCTTTAGTTGAAGATACAGCTTTGTTTTGTTGGTTTTTTTTTCCTTAAACAAATTCATTGCATTTTATTTAGTAATATTTGATGTGACATTTTTGGGTCATTGCCATCCATCCCCTAAATATGGAGACTCAGAGTCTTTATCCTGCTGTAGGAGCAACCTGTCTTCCTCTAACTTTTAGGATATGTGGCAAAAAGTTTAATAAAATATTCTGAGGTAGAAAACACACTGAACAAAGAGGATATAAGGAATTAAGTTATCTATAGTTAGGTGTCTGCATTAGGTGTCTGCATGCGAGATACACATCTGAGCTTCCACAGCAGGGAACAGAAATGTAGTTGCTGTCCAAGTACAACCATCCAGTGCTATGTGAGATGCTGGCTGGGCTTTCCTACTGTCCTATAGCTGCCAGTCCCTTAGGGCACAGGAGTGAACAGGTCTTGTATCACGCACGTCACCTGGCACCACACGGATGTGTCAGACACCTGATACTGCCTCAAAAGGCTGGTCATGTTTTAATTTGCCCAGCTCAGCCTCTAACCAACACCATCAGTGTAGTCTAGATCCAGCTAACCAAACAAAGGTGCTGGGTTTTAGCGGCAGCTGAATCCCTTTACAGCCCTGGACTGTGCAGGCCAAATCACCTCAGGCTGTGGTGCAACCTCACATGCCCACGGAGACATTTATGTGCCTCACCAAGAGCAACAGGGAAGTCAGCTACCTCAAAAAATGATGTCTTCAGCTTAAATTAACCTTCTTCTGTAACCATCTCAAAACATCGAGTTTCGATTAACAATGGACACTCAATAAATTTTTTTAGTAGTTCATTGTAGAATTCTCCCAGAAACAGACAAACCCAAATCACCATTGCATTACTCCTAGTTTTGTCACTTAACCACTGCAAAACCATATGAGATGTGGCCAGAATGGTGATCTTTGATACTCCTTTTGTGTGATGCAAATTAATTAGTCTAGGGCAATTCTCACATCCCTGGAAATGTTCAAGTCCAGGAAATGTTCAGTGGGGCTCTGAGCAACCTGTTGTAGTGAAAGGTGTCCCTGCCCATGGTAGAGGGCTTGAAACTAAATGATCTTCAAGGTCCCTTCCAACCCAAACCGTTCTATGGTTTTACGAATTCCCAAAGAATTTAACTGGGAATTTCCTAGTAGCCACAACTGGTATCCCTGCAGACTGTTATTCCTTGGAATCCCAGACTGTAGGGTTCAATATGCAAGCAAACCAGAAAGGGCAGTGATCCCTGATGGCATTTCTGAACAACCAGAGCACACCTGAAAAATATTGTATGGAGGGAAGAGTGGAAATGGGATAAGCAGAGCATCTTCATCCGTGTTTCATCACATTCAGTGTAGAAAAAGCAATGTACAACTGGTGTTTCTCAAGAGAAATACATCAAAAGTGAGTAGTGCAAATGTAGATCAGCTGTGATCTTTCTGTGATTAGAATTAATTCTCTTTTTGTGGTTTTTTTTGTGAACTGTTAATGCAATGTGTATATGGATTGCAAATCACCTTCCCTCCTTAACAGCTAAAATATTCCAACCCTGGGACTAACCAGGGCTGAAATAGGACAACGAAAGACAAAACCATCTGTAACTGCTATTTTTTCTTAACCAACCATAGCCAAAGCTCCAATGATTCGGAGATCCCAGAGCTGAAAGGAACCAGCATGACCATCTAAGTTGAAATGCTACATCATTAAAGCAACAAAATTTCGCTCATTTCACAAATATGGGACTGACTATACTAGGGCACATCTCTTCAGACAACCTCCACTCTTGACTCACAGTCTCTTACAGGAATAGTAAGAAATATAAATAGAAATATACACTTAGTTATGAAAGAAACTGATAGACAGTTCTCAAAAATACATTGCTCAGAGTCTGCATTTAAGAAAATCAATGAAATTTATCAAATTGCCAAAGCTACTCTACAGGACATAATGATAAGTAAACCTATGATCAGACTGGGGAAACGCCACCTCTTCTGGTGATTTTCTTGATTGTTCTTTTCTGCTTGTGACTTCAAGAGTGAGTTGTGCTTCTGAGTGATGTCCTGTAAAGCCAAGATACAGATGCTTTTCTTGGCTTGGACTGCAAGATGATACAGACCATGGTTTGCTTAGATTAGCTCTTCCCCAGGCGAAGTGTTCTCTGATAGAACTGAACTTTTCTTCTAGATAGGTTTGCATCTTGTGACAGACACTTATTTTTTCCTGAGCTGCAGTTCACAGATGCCAAAACCGAGCCATCCCAGAAGATGCAGGAGAGAGCTGAAGTTCATGATGGCATCTTGATCATTTGGACTCCCATATTCAAAGCACTGGTAGCTCAGCACTACTTGATCCTGATGTGTGATGTCAGTGATGGTGAGTAGAGGAAGGTTCATGCTTTCCACAGGAAGTGACTTCAGTGACACTTTCCACTTCCTTTTTCCTTCAAAACATTAATAGTGATAAAGCTTAGCACCAACAGGAGAGGTTTTCAAAGATGCTTCTGTACATCTGGGTGCATGTTTCCCAGTAAAACAGATGTCGAAATACAAAGGCTGGTTCAGAAAATTCCAACTATTTGCAGAGATGCAAAGTAATTGGTCTGAAGTCCAAAAATTCCTTTCTCTGGGATTTGAGCATTTAACTCTTCTATCTCCACCTCAGTGCCCCTAGGACTGGCCCAAATTTTTAATATTTAAAAATTTTTTATATCAAACTACTGAAACAAGAAGTTTATGCAAGTTCAGTGTATTCCAACTTGGGATCATACTAGTCATTAGCAGACTAAAATTAACTGTATCCTCAGCAGCATCAAAAGAAGTGTGGCCAGCAGGTCGAGGGAGATGATTCTCTGCTCTGGAGTACTGCATCCAGCTGTGGGTCCCCCGTACAAGGACATGGACCTGCTGCAGCAAGTCAAGAGGATGCCACAAAGATGCTCAAGGACTGAAGCACCTCTCCTATGGACACAGGCTGAGAAAATTGGATTTTTTCAGTCTGGAGAAGAGAAGGCTCCAGGGAGACCTTTGAGGCCCTTCCCGTACCTAAAAGTGCTGCAAGAGAGCTGGGGAGGGACTTTTGACAAGGGCGTGGAGTGGTAGGACAAGGGGGAATGGCTTTAACCTGACAGAGAACAGATTTGGATTAGATTTTAGAAAAAAATTATTCTTGGTGAGAGTGGTGAGGCACTGGCACAGGTTTCTCAGAGAAGCTGTGGTTGTCCCATCTCTGGAAGTGTTTAAGGCCGAGTTAGATGGGGCTCTGGTTGTCGCAGTAACGACACAAAAGAAGAGATGGAGACACCTGTTACCAGTAAGGAANGAAATCACTATTCATTGGAGGAAATCAGTTCTTCCTCCCTCAATCACAGTGGTCAAAGGAAATGTCCATCAGAGTTCTGTGTCCAGGAGAAAGGAATGTAAATGATAAGATACAGTTACAATAACATGGCCATGTTTGCATAGAAAGGTGTGAGAAACTAGCTACAAAAGAATGACAACATGCAGAACTGCAAAAATCAGGGCAACATCTGGTCTACTGGAAGATCTTCCTGATAGGAAGTAAATGGTCTTTAATGTCCCTTCCAACCCAAACAGTTCTGTGATTCAATGAGATAGCTGTGAAGGCATGTAATGGAGATGCTCTCCCCATATTATCCTGTTCCCAGTGCATCACCCATCTGCCTATGTGGCACTACCACCAGTGCAGCATGAGGAGGGGCTCCAGGTGTTATAATACGACAGGAGAAGGTTATGGCATGAAAAGTCTGAGAGACCAAAACTCACTTTTTGATTGGATCTATTGCAGCCAGGACTTTTGATCTGTGCAAACTGCAGCCCCTGCTCTAATGCCCTCCAGCCTTAGGAGTAGAGGTGCAATGAGGAAGATGGTGTACAGATCTAGTAATGGGATATAATCTTTCTTGTAGTCACAGATTTTAACACTGAAGAGACACTAAATATCACCTTTATTGTCTTCCCCCAAGGCCATGAGGGGAGCTTGTTACCAGCACCTAGGATGTTGTTGCATTTCTGATTATGTAGACATCGCAATGAAATACACATAAAATCTCAGCAGCAACTGAACAACAACTTCCATTGTCTCTCAGCCTCCCCCCAATTGCTTATACAATTGAAAATGAAATTGCACCTCTGGGCTGTGCTGCAACCGTTCTCCTCAGAGGCCCCTTCAATCCAATTGGCAAAGAATGGGGTCTGGCAAGGCTTAGTCAGCTCATGTTTGCAAAATGATTTGGAAATGAAAACTGCTGCGCAGCACTGAGTCATGCAGCTGTGACTATGGAAAAGTGCAGTGTGTGGAGCTTAGGAATACATCTGGATGCCTTGTGGAGAGCAACTGGGGCCTGTGGGTTAAGTGTAGAGTTCATATTAGCAACTGGGACTGAGCACTGAGGACCTCAACACTATAGACTCGTCTCAGAAAAGGGAAGATTTGGGTGGTTTTGCTGGCAAAGCAGCCTGTTTGGGACTGGCAGGCATTGTGTTTTGGACATGTATTCTTCTCCCCAGTACAATGGCAGAAGTCTGGCTGTGCACTGTGGAGGGAAGCACTGCTGCTCTGGATTAATGCTAATCTTGCGCAGAAAAAGGAATTAATCTGTTCACTAAACCCAGGAATTTAGAGTTGCACAAACAAGACCAAGTAATTTTTCCATATCCAAGACAGTTAGTTCTCACCTCCCATATTGCCATTGACTGCCATAGTAACTGGTGCCCTTCCTATCTCCTGTGCCCATTGCTGTGCTGGTGATGACTCCCGTCTCTCTGACGGGTGAGAAAATGGGGCAAAAGGGCCATTCTCAGACCCCCTCTTCTGATGCTTCAGCTAAAGAAGTGAGGAGTCAATCAGCCTTTTCAGGACTCACAACAACCCATGGTAAGTGGATCCTGTATGTGCCTCCTTTTTGTATCTTCTCCATTTCTTCCAAAGGACCTGACCCAAATATACTATAAGCCACTGGATTTGAATCTGTTTTAGGGGACGTGATGCACTGTGTTCATGCTGCTTTTCTTCAAACTATATAGTTCTGCACTTATGTTTCATTTTATTTCTCAAGGTGGGGGAGGGTGGAGAGAGGGGGAGAGAAAAAGGCCAGCCAGGGGAAAAAAAGGTAGATGCTTCTGTTAAAAGACCCTTTGCTTTCTCTCTGGTATTGTGAGCAGTTTCAAGCAAACTTCCATCTGCTATATCAATTTCGTTTGTTCCTTCCCTCTGTCTTCAGGGAGAGGTCTCTGTTAGCCAAACGATTATTCTTGGAATAATAAAAACTTGCAGCTGGAACCAGGAGCCTGGCTGATGCAGACTGTAAATCCAAGGGAAGGCATAGAGAAAGAAGAGATTGCTTTGTCTTGCCATGCTCAGAAATCTCCCTGTCTGTGTGGCTGTGTGCTTTCACCCCTCTGCAGATCAAACCCTTCAAAATTAACCCAAGTGATGATGTGGAATAAAACAAGAGATTATGGAAGGAAAGCTCTGCCTGAAATAACAGTGGTACCTTTAGCAAGAGGGGGAGGTAGGCAGCCTGCAGCTTGCAGCCCACATGTGGCAGCTTGTGTAAGGATGGAGGAATTGAAACAGAAACCAGAATGAAAATACCATCCTGTATTACTCTGCAGATATGGGGATCTCCTACATTTTGATGTGAATAATGCAGTGAATAACGTTCCAGCAGATGCTGTTATAGCAGAACTGCATAAAACAAACAATCTGGGATGCTTTCAGAATGCTTTTAAGCCTAGAATTCCCTTAAATGTGGGCTTAAGCCCATTTCCTGCTCAGTAAACATTTATGCAATGTGTGTGATCACCTGATCCCCAAATCTTTTTTATTCCCAAGGGTCTCGAGGCTTTTGCAGGCATTAACATGACAAAGCATGACACATCAGTACATACATAAAGTGCACTACAGGATCTATCAGAGGATCCCTTCTGCTTTGGATCACCAGTATGTGGCCAGGAAAGCCTGGTTAGAGTCTAGGAAATGATGGGTGATTCTAAGAGAATTAGGTACCTGATGTGTTTGACTGAGCTTAGGCTCTGACCTTTATAAAGAGAGCAGAGAGAGGCTCTTCGCTTAAATTTTATGATGCTCAAAGTCTCAGAATATATGCTGGTTAAGATTTTGGTCCAAAGGTGCTGTGAATCCTCATCATAAAAAGGTCCAACTCAACAAGAAAATGCTTTCTTAAATCTCAACATTTTCCAAACTGGCAGGGGAAATTGTGTCTTCCCTCTCCTCACTCCTCTTGGAGCCAGATGCCCCTGGAAACTGCTTGATGGTTAAGCGTTTTGAGGCACAGGGATGCTCACTGCTGTGCTGTGTGTCTGAGGCAGCCAGCGTGCTCCAGGACTTGGCAGAGGAGCCAAATTCCTTGGCCTGGCCCTCGACCACAAGTTCATCTTTGCATACCAGGAGCAATAACACTCCTCCCAGCTTTCCACAGAGCCATAGCTGCCACTAGACACAAAATCAAGAATAAATGACAGTCACACATATTTTCTTTTCGAGGCAAATGCAAGGAAAGATGTTTTGTTTTTGAAACCACAAAATTCTGGAGTTTACAAGGAATTTCATGCATGTCCTCTAACACTCACTGTCCTCTGCTCTTCTTACCCCTTTCCTGGCTCATCACATGCTGCTTCATGTCCTGCTGACCTTTCCTCATCATGCCCCAGAGAAAAAAGCAGCAACAAAGCATATCCATACCAAAGCCCTGACACCCTGGAGGGAAGTCAGATGTGTATATCAGTACTTTGGGGACATGCATGAAGAAAAACCCAGATGGACAGGGGTTATACCTGATTCAATCCACACACTCCTGTCAAGTCCAGTCGTGTAAAGCATCTCTTAAAAAACTGCGTGCTAGAGGGCTAAAAGTGCTTTAGCTCCTCAACATTCCTTCCTCCCTGCAGCATCCCAATACTGACATCATTCCCTACATTGTTCTCCCTTGCCTTCTTCCTCCTTTGCCTTCTTCCTCCTTTGCTCATATTTAGAAAGATCTGAGATGCAAAGAGCTGCCGTGCCAACAGGAAGGCAATAGAGGAGAGATTAGCTGGCATGGGAAGGCAGCTGTTAGGACTCTCTGTTGGTTTCCATCCCTCCTCGCAGCCCTAAGTGAGAACCGGATCCTACTCTATAACCAAGCTCCAGAGCCAAGCACTGGTTACTGACAGAGCCCAGGCAGAGCCCACCTCTACCAGACCTGGGCATCTCAGAGCCTCCTCAGCTCTATTTCCAAGTTTGCTGCAGCTCTCTGCACACACAGTTTGGGTCACATCTTCCCTCACTGGTTTCTCTAAGTGTTATTGTTCAGTGAGAGAAAGGAAAACACTGATGTTCATCTTTCCTTACTAGACCCTGCCTTGACCCCCTCATGTACACCAGTCCTTGTTTCTTCCAATGCTCAAAAAATGTGTCTCTTTCACCCTGGCACCTCTGTGCAAACTGATACCAATCCCAGCAAGCTGATTCTCTTGTTAAGGGATTTAGTTTGCCAAACTGAAATTTGAGACATTCAGACCAGAAGTAAATAGGAAAAGCAGTGGAAATTCCCCAGAGGACAGGATTGCAGAGAGGCTCAGGAGGTCCTCAAACACAAGAGTATAGGGCTTCTCACCAGACACAGTTTCATGCAACCAGCAGCAAGAAGTTTGCTTTAGGACCTTGGATAAAATCCTCGTGGAATCTGTGTGATGATAAGAGCTGATGCATACTCTTGTAAAACATGAATGTACTCTGTAGGCTGATTTTAGAATAAAAACCTATCAAGAAATTAAGAAAATTAAACCTTGAAATCCAAGCTCTGAACCTGCCCACAGGGAGTATTTTAATGCTATCAACCCTTCCATAGCCTCTAGGATACTCACTGTGAACTTCCCCATTGCCACTGAATTTATGGGAAAGGATCCCATTACTGCAAGAATGGCACAAATGATAGGTAGATACAGAGATAGATGGATGGAGGCAGAGAAGGAGGAAAAGAGAGAGGGCTGTTGTGATTTTATTTCTTCTAACTACATCAGCCAGGCTCTGAGTAAAACAAGATCAAAACACTTCACTACTCTCTACAGCTCCATGTGTTATGTAAGTGTTATGACAAACACTGGAAAATTCTTATACCAGGGTCTTGCTTTTCTTAAGTCCTTAAATCTGAGAAGAGCCATGGCTGGTCCTTTCCATCCCAAAAGGAAAGCTGCCTTGTTTGGGCAGAAGAACAGAGTCAAGTGCTAGAGCACGTGTAGGGTTACTAGCCCATAGTCTCTATCTGAAACAAGGAGATAAATTGGTTAAGTATGCCTCTTTAGTAAATCATTGTGAAGAAAGTATAGATTATAGAGTTCTTACTGTATTTTGTCTGCTTTTTACTTTTCACCAACAAATACTGATTGATGCAGCAATGATTACCCACAATGCTAAACTTCGTATTTGCTTCCTCCTTTTGATGAGCATTGGTTCCCCTAAATTCCATCTGAGAGAGCACCTTGTGCAGACCAGCCTGGGAGAGCATGTCCTGAAATGTGTGTTGAATTGGATACAGTAGGATAGCACATACCTGATGTCTGAGGATAGGCATGAACTAATCTAAATCTACCCTCTTTCAGTTCAAAGCTGTGCCAGGGGAGCTTTAGACTGGACATTAGGGCATTTCTTTACCAAAAAGATGGTCAAACACTGTAACAGTCTTCCTAGAGAGATGATGGATGCCCCAAACCTGTCAGTGTTTAAGAAGCATTTTGACAGTATCCTTAATAACCTGCTTTAGCATTTAGGCCCCTGGGATAGGCCTTGAGGCCACAGATGGGAAACATGCTCACCTTTGGATGGTTTAGATGACAATGGGTCAGAGTGTGAGCTCCTGTGTCATAGAATCAGAGAATCATAGAATCATAGAATGGCCTGAGTTGGAAGGGATCTTCAAGACCATCTAGTTTTGAAACCCCTTCCATGTGGAGGGACACATTCCAGTAGACCAGATTGCTCAAAGTCCCATCCAACTGAGCACTGAGTAGAGCCAAGAGAGACAAACTGCTCTGCTGAATGGGTAGGTGCCTCCTTCAACCATATCAGTCTCCTGGCGTGAACACCTGGGGAAGCTTTGGGGCTCTCCGAACCACAGCACCTCCCCAGGGGTGCTCAGGCTGTTCTGAAATAGTAAATAGACTATTCTCATTCTGCTGGGCAGAAAACCATGGCTCTGAGTTAACCAATCAAAGACACAATTCACACAATAAGAAAATATTCGACTTGGTGGTTTTGGCTGAAGCAGAGAGCATTTCTCTTGTGCCAATGGCCTTTCAGAGCTGACTTTAGCAGGCACCTCCTAGCTGTATTTCAATAGGAACTTCAGTACAGGGAAAAGGCTCTCTAGAGGCATGAACGTGGCATTCAGCCCCACCAGCATCTGTTAAATGGGAACCTGGGTGCCTAATTCAGTTCTGAGGATCTTTACACCCCCTTTCTCTGCGTCTTTTCACAGGGGAAACCTGACTATATACTGACCACACTGGATGTCCTGCAAAAGACTTCTCAAAAAAAAAAAACCCCTTCTGCTTCTCCTCAAATGATATCCCTGGGAGGAGACCTTCTGCTTGGATCAGAGAAGAGCAGAACAGGTAGAGTCCAGGCTTAGAGTCAAGGTCAGAAAAAACGCTGCTCTTTTACAAGACTGATACTGTCTCGTTACTCTCCCTGCCCCTTCCAACCCTTCATAGGACAGTTCAATATTGCAACTCCTGTTAATTATTCATCCTAGCCTGTATTTGCTTAGGTAAAGTTCACATCATGAACTCCCCAAGCCTGACTGATCTGGCCTTCCTGGGTTGTAAATTGGCAAGAGCTGAGACAGTGGTGACGAACGACGGCCACACTGAATAGGCACTTCTTATGTAAGCAGTTTCAGAATGTTTTGCAACTGTTTCAAGTATGCATGAACTTTGCTTCCCATTTTTGCCTCCACAGTGCTTGGCTGTGACATCAGCATGTCCCAGAAGAGTTAATTAGGTCTAGACTTAAATTATGGGTGTCACATGAGTGAAATAAAACACAACTTTGTGAGGTAATGATTAAAGAACTATCTCAGGTCCTACAGGTCCCTTTCTTCTTTGAAGGATGATGGGTTGCATGGTGAGATGGGGCACAGGAAAAATAAAGAATATATGGAAAGAAAGTGACCGGGGAGGTCTTTTGAGTCTTTAACCTTTCATGCAGCCCTCTCCTGGGTACCCCAGACTGGGGATGGCAGGGTCATGGGCAGCAGAGAGGTACCAGGGCATGTGAATGAGGTTCAATGTGGATTTTGAGGGGTTGTGAGCTGGGTTCCAATTATCCTGGCACTTTACACTGGGGTGTTCAACCTGATTTAACTTCACAGGAGTCACATAAGCCTTACTTGTTTGAACAGTTTAAAGAGGAGTAGCATCATGGGTTTCAAGAGATGCACATCAACAGAAAGCCAGCACAGGCAAAATGAATGAATCCAGCCCCTAATACATCTGGGACTAATGCGCTCGAGAGGGAAACATCTGCTTTACATGAAGGAGGTCAAAAGGGGCTACTAGTCAGCAAAGGAATTTGTGCTCATGGTTGAAATATCCCTGTAATGTCTGAACAGATCATAGTTAGAAGCAGAAGAGACAGCAGAGATGAGGCTGGATTGCATTCTGAGAGCAATACAGTGCACATTAGTTCCTTGGTGCAAACTGCTCTAGACAATGCCAGTGTATCCTGCTTGGAGGAATCATTTGGCATCCCAGGAACTTTGGTGTGATTGCACCATAGGTGATGACAGGAGTTCTTCATCTTTGTCTGAGCTTGAAGGTATAAGGTAAAGGAGTGTCAGGACTGTGGAAGAGAGCTTCCTATGGAATTAGACATGACCAACATGCTGTTGCTGCTGTAACCAGCACTGCTGAGGTGGGAGAGATTAGATTTCTGCAAGCTGTAACTGCCTGAAAGGAGGGTGTAGCCAGTTGGGGATTGGTCTCTTCTCCTGAGTAACAAGACCAGAAGAAATGGCCTCAAGTTGCACCAGGGGAGGTTCAGATTGGATATTAGGAAAAATTTCCTCCTCAATACGGTTGTCAGGCATTGGAACAGGCTGCCCAGGGAAGTGCTGGAGTCACCATCCCTGGAAGTGTTCAAATGCATGTAGATGTGGCATTTGGGGACATGGCTTAGTGATGTGTTTGGCAGTGCTAGTTAATGGTTGAACTCGATTGTCTTAGAGGTCTTCTTCTTCCTAAATGATTCCATGATTCTAATCTAACCTGAAGGTTACCCAGTTGCAACTCCAGCCCACAGGTTGAATAATATCCATGTGCAAATCTTTGGGTGTTACCGTACAGGAGATGAAGGCAGGGTGGTGCTAGGTTCCCTGATTCCTGGCCCACTCAGCATCCTTTATCCTGTTTGCTCAGCTGTGGTTTTTTCCACTTAGGAGGAATTTCCCTAAAAACAGAAGTGGTCGTGGTGGTGGTGATGGGGAATACTTGCCTTCTGTCCCACCCCTAAAAAGGGTCACACCTATTTAATGCAGCAGGTAAATAAATGGAGTAGTTTTTTACCAATATAAGCTGTTAAATAAGCTGTTAAAAAACATCTCTGGACAACTCAGCTGTTTGATGAAGTGGCTTAATTTCCAGTGTACAATACCTGACAACATATTGCATTAAGTAAACACCTGGCAGATAAAACCCAGGGCTGAGACTAGTCACTGCTCTGCTTCCATCCTTTGGAGTGGATGGGTGGGTGTCCTATACCTTCATATATAGGTATATACCTATACCTCCTATACCTCTGTCTTACAGATTCCGTTTTTTAGCTGGGATGACTTCTAACTGATTTTACCCTGATTTTATGAGGGTGCAGTCCAGGAATGCACCAGTAATAGAGCAGCTGTCGAAGGCAAGGAGTCACTGTTGCCCTTCTGGGACTTCTCAGGGACATTTGAGAGTGAACTCAGCCCCAGGGTGAATACCCTGTGTGGTACTCAGATGGGTACCATGGATACCCCAAGAGCATCACTCTGTGCTTCTGCTTCCAGCCCAAAATTATTTGCTTGCTCCTTTTTTCCATGTTGTCATTTGCTTCCAGACTTCAGTCATGGTACAGGGCCATGTGTGGGGTTTTCTGCTGAGATGAAGCCTTGTCTGTCACTGGGACAGGGTCTTTCTTCCATCTCCTCACCCTAATTAGAGGGGAAGGAGTTACTGTATATTGTCATAGCTGAGAAAAAGATATTTTGGAGAGGGCAGTGGTGTTTCCTCCTTCTGGGAGATACTGAAGCAGTCCATATTTTTAAGTGCTCTGCTCTCAGCCCTCTGACCTCTTCCAAAAATCCATCTCCTTTCTCTGAGAGTTCTTCTGGCTCCAGACTCAGCAAACACTCCACCTGAGTCAGTGAAAAGAGAAAAAACCAGTGTGAATCAACAACTGCAAAAACATCCAAGCCCCATATGAAACAAAAATGGACTTTATGGGACCTAAATAAGGGTCATACTCCCCCCCAAAAGCGACTATTTCAATTTTTTTTTTTTTGCTTCAACTTTCATTTCCTAGCTGCCTAGGACATTTTGTGGGCTTTTATGGCAGGTGTGGTTGATGCATTGCTCTTTGTTGCTCTCTGCCCTGATGAGACAACCAGCTCTGGTCCTGCAGTCCCTGTCCCAGTGAAGCCCTTGTTATCTCAAGAACATTTCAGGGAAAGTTTGCCTCAGCTGCTTGCCCGGGCATATGGCCAGCAAAGCAAGCCCCTCTGGGCTCATCAGGAGAGACCTTGTACTACATTTTCCACTATACTTATCTAATCTTGGCTTGTGTCCATCTAGTGTTTGTGCAGTAATTACCTCACTAGGCAAAACAGTTCCACTGCCTAATTGTCTTCACTCTCAGGAAATTGTTCCTAATAGCCAGCTAAATTTAATCTCCCCTTCCTTGCTCCATCCACTGCGGCTAAACCTGCACAGCCCTTCTCCCTCTGCTTACAGTCCCATACATGAAGTGTTAATAAAGTGTTACCTGCTCTTATTTCTCTAGCTCAAACAAGCAAAATTACTTTCTAGAATTCATGTGATTCACAACCATTGTCCTTAACTCATTTTCCTTGGGCTGGTTCAAATTTCTTTCTGCAGTCTTGCAGACCACATCCAAACCTGAAGTGTGTTCAGCTCCACAAAACAGCTTTTTCTGACAAAAAC
This sequence comes from Climacteris rufus, assembly GCA_013398175.1. Lineage (NCBI taxonomy): Eukaryota > Metazoa > Chordata > Aves > Passeriformes > Climacteridae > Climacteris > Climacteris rufus. The sequence goes on along the minus strand of VZRZ01002044.1, from coordinate 252,452 downwards.
AAGAATGTGAAGATACCTTTTTTTAAAAACTTCATCAAGGTCTTGAAGCATAGAATCATGTAATTGATAAGGTTGGAAAAGCCGTCTAAGATCATCAAGTCCAACCATTAACCCAGCACTGCCAAGCCCACCACTAAACCTTGTTCCCAAATACCACATCTACACCTCCAGGCATGGTGATTCCATCACCTGCTCTGGTGCTTGGCAACCCTTTTGGGGAAGAATTTTTTCCTAATAGCCAATCTAAACCTCCCCTAGTGCAACTTGAGGCCATTTCGTCTTGTCCTATCACTTGCCACTTGAAAAAAAAGACTGACTGCCACCTGGCCACAACCTCCTTTCAGGCAGCTGAAGAAATCATAAGGTACCCCTTCAGCCTCCTTTTCTCCAGGCTAAACACCCCCAGGTCCCTCAGCTTTTTCTCATCAGACTTGTGCTCCAGACCCTTCTGCAGCTCTGTAGCCCTTCTCTGGACACACTTCAACACCTCAATGTGTTTCTTGTTGTAAGGGGCTTCAAGAGTTTTCTTTAAACATTTTTTTTCAGTGGCTTTCAATGGTTGATATATTCTTCATTTTCCAGGTGTAAGGTGAATGCTTGCAGATGATCAAGAAGCTGAATCTTTAAACAAAATATCATGTAGTTCACTGAGTTGGCACTTCAGATACCCCACCAGCTAAAATTTACAAATATTTTTGATGGGGTAGTAGTTGTCAGGGACATTTCTAGGTAGCTTCTCAATTTGAAGGCTTTCCCATGAGCCTTGAAAACAGCAGCAGCAAAAATCCTAAATCATTAAGTCCTTGGTTTGGGCTGAAGAAGTTCATGACCTTTCAGGTCTTTGTGCTGGAGCTCAGTGTTAGAGAGGAGCAAAGATGAAGAGGTGAAGCAAGGATCAAATGGGGTTCTCCTGTGGTGTGTGCTGTGTAGGAATTTAAAAGATAAGTGTGTATTTAGGGAAGTTATCTGGGATATCAGGGTGGTTTCATATTTGACAGCCATTGAATGAGGAGAGAATGGTGCATGGGGCTTGCTGGAAAACTGCCACATGAGAAAGGACAGAACTTCTCTCCCAGCCCCTGTGAGAGAGAAGATGAACTTTCCTTGCACTCTTTTGCTGCCAAGGAGGACTAAGGAACCTGATCTTGAATTGTGTCTGTCCTCTACTCCACAGAGCAGCAGCAGGGTCAGGATACGAGGTCAGCCAAGTATCTCAGTGGGCTTGGAACTGCATGAGCAATGAGTTTCTGTTGCCTGTCCATCCTGTCTGCTCTGGTGTGACCTCCCACATATGTCCTTTGCCACAGCTCCATGATGTAGAATCTCCATACTCACACATACACAGGTAGCCTGTTTCCTAGAAAATCTATGTACCTGCATTGTTTTCTCCACCAGCTCTTTTTCAAGAAGTTTCTAATTGCTATTTTCCAGTTCACAGACATATGCAACTGTCCCAGTGGAGCCTCATGGTGGGAGCAGGTGGGAGGAAAAAGGGTTGTATGTGAGCTCAGGGGATTGCACCACCCTGGTAGAACCAGTTTCCCCAATGACCTGGGCCCTGCTGGGCTGTTAACACCCCTATGCTGGCACCTCCCCATGTCTCTCATGTCTGTGCCATCCCCATACTCTGTTGGGAAGTGGGTTTGTCTTCTCCCTGGGAAAGCTTGTAGCTGATAGGGGAGCTGGGATCTCCCTGTGCACTTCCTCCTGCTTGGGCCATCACAGGTGGTGAGTCTGGTTTAGCAATGTACAGGCTTCCATGGTGGACTTAACCCTGACCTTTGTCACCAAGGGCTGCTTGCAGACAGAGCTGGCACCTGCTGACTGCTAAGCCGTGAGCTAAGGAGTGTTTGCTCCCACCTTGGTTTTAGGTCTCCAAGCATTTGGCTGAAGGATTTCACCCCTCTTTCTGCAGGACCTAGTACAACGACTTCACTTTGTGCTGGAAGCTAATGCCTTCCCTCAATAAAGGTACTCCACAGTAATAAAGAAGAAGATCAGGGCCATGAAGGGGGTTTTACTACCAATCTACATGCTGAAGTGTTTTAAGAGATCATTGTCGAAGAAAAGGGAATGCGCCTGTTTTAACTCCTCCAAAACACAATGAGTTTTTGGTCTCAACAGCTGATGGAAAGACCATTTGCCCTTGTGAGAGCAAACAATGTGAATGTCATACTGAGACTAGGGGAGGCAGGAAATACAGAGCTCCATGGTGCTGTTCTTGAAGAAAGTCATTTTTCAGAGGCAGGACCCAGCTTTAAAACAGAGCCCTGGGTTGTGAAAAGACTGGCTCAGTGTGTGCTGAGATCTGTAGGGTCCCGGGGAGGAAGCCAGCTCTGGTAGGATTTTTTTGTTGTGGTAGAGACCTTTAGTTAGTTTTCTGTAACAAAATCATTCACAACAACAGACGTACACACACACACACACACACACACACACACACATCCCCATGACTTTTCCCTAATGGGCAGAAATTTAGTGATCAACATTTTGGCTCTTGTAAAACCCCTTTTGAAGTCAGAGGCCGAGGTTTTGTAGTTGTTTTTTCTAAAGCTCTCTGTAACTGCTGACATGTGCTGCACATATGGTTTTAATGTGATTAGACTTCCGATCTGGGGGGTTTTCCCTTTTGGACTTGACAAAGTACCTACTCACCAGCTACATACCCATGAGGAAGGCACTTCTAATAAGTTTCCCAGAAAGAAATGTACTTCTGCAGATTCATTAAGCAAATATTAATCTCTCCTTTTGATTTCTTTTTCCTCCCTTTGAAATATGTGGGAATTTGCCCAAAGCGGGGAAGCTTTAGGTGGGACCATGCTTTCTTTCCCTGAATGCCCTCAGGAAAAATTACTCAAGGGTAATTACACATCTTTGTAGATGCACTGGGAATTCACACATCACTTGCTCTAGTTAGATCTGCAAGCATGAAGCTGTATTATTTGTAGCATGGAAAATATCTGGAGGCCTTAGTGGCAAATGAGATGCCTATGGGCAAGATGCGACTTGTGGCAGGGGAGGGAATTCAGCCTTGTCTCCCAAAGAAGATGTGTGGTCTACTGCTGTCATGAAGATCAGTACAGACAGTGCAGATCCTCTCTAGGGTTTCTTTTTAAATACTATTTTTGGGGTTAAGGTATAGCTGGAACATCTTCAAGGTAGCAGTGACAGGTCAGGATCTTCACATCTTGGAGACTATTGAAGATCTGCATGAATCAATAGTCAGAAGTAAAGGCCCTCCTTGCTCTTCTGGCTATTCTGAAGATGTCAGTGTTGGAGTGTAATGCCAGAACTGCCCACCCAGAGGACAGATCCTGCAGCACAGAGGGTGCTAGTGGTGCCCAAACTGTATCAGTGTCTACAATTCTTGTGTCATTTTGGCCATCTCATTTTTTTTTGCACACCTCTGATCTCTCTTGTTTATAGAATCATAGAATGGTTTGGGTTAGAAGGAACCTTAAAGATCCTCTCTTTTCAACCCCCCTGCAATGGATATGGATACCTTCCACTAGACCGGGTTGCTCAAAGCCCCATCCAACCTGGCCTTGAACACTTCCAGGGATGGGGATCCACAGCTTCTCTGGGCAACCTGTGCCGGTGCCTCACCACCTTTATGGCAGAGAATTTCTTCCTAATATATAATCTAAATCTCTCATCTTTCAGTTTAAAACTATTCTGGTATTTTTTTTCATTTTACCCTATTAAATTCTTATGGTTCTGTAATTTCTCATTCCTCTTAAAACGCCTAATCCTACTTTTAACCCTGCTAGTCTTCCCCATATAGTAGTTATCCTTGAATGATTCCTGTGGCAATGAATCCTACAGGCTCATCAGACATAAGGCAAAATCAGAAGTGCTGGTGTGAAAATGCTTCCTACACTTTCCAGTGCATCCCCTGTGTAGCCAAACAGTCCTGAAGGAGCCTTCTTCAGGAGCCTTGTTTTATTGTATCTGCTCTATTTCAGTGCCGGGCTTTTTTTTCAGTAGTGAACTTTGCATTTACCCACACTGATAAAAATGGTTGTGAACTTTCCTGACCCATTGCCTGTAGATTATAAAGTTCATGAGATGTACGATTAACCCCGGGCTGCGAAGTTTCTAGACTGAAGTCAGCTGATAAAAGCAGAATGTGAAATCACTGCTGTGCTCACTTTGCCAAGATAAAATTTTACTATCAGTGAGTTTGTAAACGCTTGCAAAATACTTATGTAAGGGAACAATAAAGGTCATTCAAATACCTGGATAGGCATGATGGAGTGGAAAAAAAAGTAGGTGCGGTGATATACAGAATATTTTGACTAGTTTATAAAACTGTATGATAAGAAAGTGCTGGCGTCACACCCTCGGTTCTCTGGTGAACAAGTTTTTATGACAGAAATAAAGTAATGAGTAAGCAAGATTTATTCTTGAGATTCCCACTGAAAATATATCTTGTCCAATCATGCTACTTTATGCAACACCAGCTACTCTACCAGTCCAACAAACATTTTTAAACTGGCTTACAAGCACAATCTCAGCTTTCCTCTCCATGTAGCGTCCATTTCTATCCCTTGGAAATAAGCACTTTCCCCCTTCATTAGCATGACCTCTACTCTACATGTACCTACACGTATGGGGTGGTCTAACTCGTACAGTCTAATTAAATGTAAAACATTTGTTCTCAAAGATTGCTGCTCTCACTTTTGCCTTAGAGAATCTGGTGCACCCAACATCTTGCTGTATCAGCTGGGTAATAAAGCACTGCTTCTATCACAGACCTGTTTCAGCACAGCTGGTCTGGTGTTTTATGTCCTTTGCTTGCCTTGAACTCTGTTCAGACAACCTAGGTTAACCTCTGTCAATCTTCAGTCCTACTCTTGTGACCTCAAATGTCAAGATACCAAGTGGGATTTAGATGATAAGTCATGAAAGTGTCCTATTCTGGGTGAAAAGAGCAAAGAGATAAACTTTAAAACATGGACTATGCCACACTGGAGCTTGCTGGGAGAAGGGACTCATGTCCTGTGAAGACAGGATGAAAGCATTTGGGTTATTCAGTCTGGAGAGGAGAAGGCTCGAGGGATACATTCTAGAACCTTCCAGTGCTTAAAGCAGGCTTATATAAAAGAGACTGACTTTTACATGTCCAGAAAATGATAGGAGAAGGGGGAATGGCTTCAAACTGAAAGAGGGTAGATTTACATTAGATGTTTAGAGGAAATTCTTTGCTGTGAGGGTGGTGAGGCACTGACACAGGTTTCACAGTGAGGTTGTGGCTGCCCCAAGGGCTCAAGGTCAGGTTGAAGGGGGCCCTGGTCAGCCTGATCCAGTGGGTGGCAACTCTACCCATGGCAGGGGAATTACAATTAGATGATCTTTAAGGTTCCCTCCAACACAAACCATTCTACCATTCTATGACTCTATGATGTCCAGTCATTCCCTGCCAGTGTCTGGATTGGGTGACCTGGCTTGGGGCACACACGCTCTCACTGAGATTCCCATTCAATTTGCGTAACTCTTGGTGACATCTAGGCACATCTTGCCTTGGTGAAATCTGATCAAATAAAGGTTAGTTTGTGGTAGTCACACTGAGCAACAACCCCTCCTCACCTGAGAAGAGGTCAAGAAGCAGAGGTTTTGGATAATAAAGGGAGCTATCTGTGAGGTAATAGCAAAAGTCAGTTTTATCAGCTGCCTGCCACATACAGCAGCCATTTCCCCTGGCTGAGAACCACCCATTACTTTCTACTGACTACAGAGTAGTAAACTGCCAAGTCAATGACACATCTGAGCATCAAACCATTGTATTCCAAAGACTCAGAAGACAATAAAGTGATTGTAAATATAGCATTTTGCTCAAGGCTGCAGAGCTCCAAGTGGTCTGAGCACGCTGGGTGTTTTCTCTAGGCAACTCTGCTGATTAAATGGTGGGACAAGGACTTTTCCCTTTGCAAAGGTCACTCTGAGAAGTCCTATTTGTTTAAAACCATCAGCTGCTCTGTCAGGATAGTTCACCAAATGTGTATCACCAGAGTTCAAACTGTGTTCTGCTCCTTTGGAAAGCAAAGGGAAAATTCAGACCAAACTTCAATTTAAAAATGAATAGCACATTAGCAATTAGCGATGACAATATACAGAGAGCTGTTTAGCCACCAGCAATGAACTTGTGGGCCTACAGAGTGTCTTTTGCTGTAAAACATTTGTGTTTTTTGTAGGAAAATGAGGCATATCAGAGGCAACATTTTATATAATAATCACATCCTGTTCTGAAGACGTTGAAGCCAAGATGCAACAAAAAGGGGACCTAAATGAAACATCAGGTGATGTCCACACAAGTCCTGATCCTGCAGAAGCCCACATCCAGGGACTCAGCAGTCTGAGGAGCATAGAAGGGATTTGCCTTCATGCCTTTACAATGCAGATGTGAAGCAAAGGACCCAAACTCCCTTCAAGGCCATGAAGAGCTGCCATCTTATGTCCTTCTGTAGCCACTAGCAGCAATCAGCTCCTGTGCAGGCTGGCTGCCTCACTGTACAAAGCTGACACTGGATGATACCCTTTCTGGTGTCTTCAGGACACGCCTAAATCTGACTGTGTGAAGGGGAGAAATTCAGCTTGAGGGTTCCACTTTTCTCAGTATGATAGGAGAATTTGGGACGGAAGGAACCTCAGGAGGTACCAGTCCATCTTGATGCTCCAAGGGAGCATGGATGGATACAAGCATGTGGATATACACTGTAAGTGGCTTTTCAGGTGTTCATGGCCGGCATTAACTTCACCTCAGCTGGCAAACTGAGATAGTCTGGTCTGAATCATCCCTGGCTGTCAAGAATATCCAGTTTCCAAAATGTGTGCCCTGAATACAGCCCTAAGGCATTCATGCCCTCAGGTCTTAAATCTTCTCAGCTTCCAGTTGGGAGTCAGTGGGAATGTACCCAGGGGCAGCCCCTAGCTTTCGTTTTTCTTAAGCATCAGTCATACAGCAGACAAGCTGCCCATGGTGCTGTGAAATGTGGAGATTCCAATCTGATTTATTACCTGGGATCTGCTCGTTAAAGACACACACTTTCCAGAAATCCTCATGCAAGCAAAGAACAGCTTCTACAGGCTCTTAAAGGAAAAATCATAATTTCCACAGCCCATGCAGCATCTCTCTTAAAATTTGCTCACAGCGTCTTGCAGCCCAGCAGCCAAGGTTATAGCAAATACCTCATTTCAGCCTTGCAAACTAACACCCATGGTCCAACATTACTTTAATGAAATCTCTGTGAGGACTCAGAGAGGGGAAAAAAAGGAAATGGAAAGAGACAAATATACAGTATCTGTCTGACGAAGCTGTTAATTTTTCACTGACGACAGCAGAGCCCTGAGGTGTCAGAGCGCTCTTTGCTGATGGTGGACAGAGGCTTTATTCACAGCGTTAAAATTGTGGCCCTCTTGTAGCGTTCAAGGTCCCTTGGTCTTCCTATGCAGAAATGCCCTTGAGGGCAGCATTTGCTTTGCCATGCTTTTGGCAGGTCAGGGGCTGAGGCATCAAAAATTGCCAGGACACACGTCATCAAGCCCAGTGAGGTCAAAGGATTCATTGTGTGTGAAAGCTTTGGTTAAAGGAGGATTTGCAAAATCAAACCCTGACTGACTGTGAATTGTGCTGGCTCAGATGTGAGAGAGTTACTTGTTGCAAATACAGTGGGAAGAGCTTGGAACTATATTAGACTTTAACTGATGGCTGCTGGGCATGGTCAGATGAAATTTATGTTAAAGGTCTGAGAACCTAACTGCCCTTTTACTCAAGCAAACAAACAAACAAATAATATATCTATATATCTATCTATATCTATATCTATTCTATATCTAATCTATATCTATATCTATATCTATATCTATATCTATATCTATATCTATATCTATATCTATATCTAACTGTAGTAAACCTGCATCCTGTATTACCTGCAAGAAGGAACTGATGGGTGGTGCCCCTTTTATCCTCATGACCACCTTCATTCATGATGATCCAGATTCGTTCCCATCCTCTGGCAGTTCCTATCCTCTGGCTGTTCCTTCCTTTGAGTGAGCAATATTGGACACTTCCCTAGTTTTTTAATGTGAAATACCAGGGAAATGAAAGCAAACGAGACCCTAGTTTCCTACATGTTCATAGAAACACAGAACCATTAAGCCTGGAAAATATCTCTGAGATCATGGAGGTATTTATATCATCAACAAAACACTGCCAAACCCACCACTAAACCATCCCCAAGTGTAACATCTACATGACTTTTAAATCCCTTCGGGGATGGTGACTCTACCACTGACATGAGCAGCCTGTTCCATTGCTGTTCATCTTGGAAGAATTTGCTAGGCAATGGTGTACCCTGCCTTACTTATGAACTGAGCCCAGTAAATTGCAATTTGCTTAAGCCGATTTTCAGAGAAAATATAAACTTTTTATTTCCAAAAGAAAAGTTCATATATTCCAACACTTAACCACTTCTTTGTTTTTTCTGTCTCTATCTTCAGGTTAGTGTACCCATTCCTATTAGATCAGCAGATCTTGCTTGTGCACTCAAATGTCTTTCTTAAATACAACTTCCAAGGACATGTCTTTAAGGAAAAACGGTAGCCAAGAACATATGGAGATGCTGGATGGGCAGCATAACACCTTTGGCTCCCTTAGTATATAGTTAAGGGCCTGCTTACTGGGGTTCATCAGAGTGTATTTCAACTTGAGTCTCACACCTTTGATTTCCCAGCAAAACGCTGTTGTTGTTCCAGAATCAGTCTCTAAGGGACCTTCCCTAGCTGCTATACCTCTATTCAAGTCATTAGCTGGAAACTTGGACTCAAGCCTATAAACGTGTGACCCTCCCTGCCATTGATTGCTGCCCTCCGAGTGAGAGATTCAAAAAAATGGAAAGAAGAACGTGACTGTGAGAACACCATGGGAATGGTGGGAGCTCAGGAAGTGCCATATTCCTGTAGAGAGAAGCCTGCACTCTTGTGAAAAACTGAGCACAACAAAGCATGGCCCAGATCCAGAAGGGTCTTGAAAAAAACCAACAGAAAACCTTCTTTCTCATGCTAACCCCTTCTTCATTTTGTCAGTGTTGGTTAAAACCAACACTGGTAACAAAATAAATACAAACTAAAACCTATTCTCTTCTTAGTAGCAGGGGCCTTATAATTGCACAGCATCTTCACATCTTTAAACAGAGAGCACCTTTGACATATTCCTGCTGGCAGTGGGCACTTACCTTCCATGTGAATTGTTCTTATTTCCCTTCCTTTTCCTCAGCCTCACTTGTACCATCACTTCGTGCACAATATTCAACCCAGCCAACCACTGTTTGGTACATCTATTTCCCATATTCAGAAAATTTCCCATTCATTCAGAGGGCCCAGAGTTCTTTGACTTGGACTTTCATATCTGGTCTGTGGAATGGGACAGGGGATGTAGGGAAAAGTTCATCCAGATCAATAATGTTGGCACAAATGTCCCTGCACAGTTCGTGATAAAACACTATGGTCACGGAAGTGGGCTGATTCAGCCTGACTGGTTGTGGGATGGGAAAAGTGCCTGTTTGCTTGGCTCAGTATAGTATTTTGGGCCAGTGTCCTGGATGACTATTACTGCAATATCCTTTCAGATCAAGCCCAGATATCAATAGGACCCCCTATTCCTGTTTACTGGGTGGCTGAACAAGGCCAGGAAGCAATGTGCAAGTATCTAAGACATTTCAAAGCTTTTAAGGAATTTCATGAATGCCAGCTACACTGGCAAAAGGCTTTGTCTCCTGTGACACAGTGTAGTTGTCCAAGGATATTGTGGTAGGATATATATTGTCTGGGCTGTCTGAACCAGGCTGTTGTGTCCTAATTGTCCAGAGGTCCACAGAGTAGCTATAGCCTCCTGCCAGGGAAAGTGATGGAATCACCATCCCTAGAAGTGTTGAAAAATCATGTCAGTGCTGTGCTTAGGAACATGGCTTGGTGGTGGTCTTGGTGATCTTAGGTTAATAGTTGGACTCAGTGATCTTAGAGATCTTTTCCAAACTCAATGATTCTATGATTCTTGGCCTTCCCTCAGTAGGAAAGGTTGCTGACAAGGTTGTTGGTGATAATGGAAATGCTTGGCTAGTGGTGACTTTTCAGGCTTTCCAGGATCCTGGCATATATGCTGGAAACAGGACAAAAACTCTTCAGGTGCACTGGGCACTCTGCTGCGCAGGGAGCTGCTCCTATCACTCTACATCAAATCCACTGAGACCTCCAGAGCACCATGTCCTGCATCCAGCCTTGATACCATCACGTATCTTCAGGGGCATCACAGGTGTCTGAGGAGGAATCAGCCATGTGGAAGTGTGTGTCGTTTTTTTTGGCTTTTACATCAAGGAGGCTGAAAACCCCACTGGGTTCCTGGAATAGCAGTTCTGATTATGTTCTTTTCAACTTAAGTATTATGGGCTGACTCCAACCAGCAACTCATGCAGTCCCTCCTGCTGACCATTTTTTTGCATAAACACACGCAGATCAATCAACATGAAGGGAATTTATGGCTTTTCCCAAGTCCCACCCATAACATTTAGTAGTAACCATTAGGTTTTACAAGAGTTGAGTGCTCCAAATCCCCACATTCAACAGTTTTATCCTGAAAAGTGTATTGCACTGGAATCCAGACCTGCACTCAGAACTTTGAAAATGTGAAAATGTGGAAACAAATATAAGTAGCCCTCAAGGGCTTTTGGGTTGAGTCCCTCCTGGGATGCCTTTTGGGACTTGTGCCTCACAAAGAAGAGGAGAAATCAGATGTTGTGATTTGCTCCCACTCTGAATACCCTACCCTTGGAATGTGCTGCACCACTCTGTGGCTGCTCTGTCCTTGGAAGTGTTCAAGATCAAGCTGGATGGGGCTTTAAGCAACCTCATCTAGTGGAAAGTGTCCCTGTCCAGGGCAGTGGTGTTGAAACTAAATGATCTCTAAAGTAATTTCCAGCCCAAACAATTCTATGATTCTGTGATCTCTGTCATTGATGTATCAAATGACTCTGATGGTCACTTTGGTGCTCCTGGGTCCATTTCTGTGGCTTCTGGGCTTCACAGTAGGGCTGAACTGGTTTCCAGTGGAAAAATTCAACATGTTGCGCTTTTTTTTTGCAGCTGGGAAAGCCATCAGGTTGTACTGACAATGAAACTACTCTTTTGCAAATGGGCTCTCAGGGAAAGCGGAGCATTTGAGGAACTTTTTCTTGCTTTCTCTCTCTCTTTTTAAGTTAGGGTTGTGAATGGACACTCATCTCCTGCTGTGAAAAAATAACACACAAAAAGAAGTACCAGAACTCAGCTGAGAGCAGCTGCCACTGCTTGTGACCACATGATGGAATATGTACATTGGTCAACTGAATAAACCCTAGGGGGCCAAAAAATACATTTAAAAAATGTTGTAATGTTCTTGGAAAGCATAGTATTTGCATGGTCAGGGTCTGTGTTCAGTGAAGAGAGAAGCAGGAAAGGTAACATGGATTAATAAGGAGCAAAAGGTTGTGCACACAGACAGGAAAAGGCACCCCATGTTTCTATCAAAGAAGGAGGCAACAGTTCCCTTCGAGTCACTGACTGGTTGTGCTGCTTTTTCTCACCAAGAAGGGCTTCCTGGTGTGATGTCTTCTTGTGAAAATCCTCTCAGAGTTTTGGCTTTGCTCTCTGTTTTGTTGTAACCTCCCCAGAGATCATGCAGAGGTGGGTGTGTGGAGGGGAGGAGAAGCCCCTATTCCCCATGTAACCCCCCACTCTTATCCATTTGGCTGAACTGTAGCTTGAAAGGCATTGACTCTCAAACCAAAACTGGATTCGACAGCTCTCACCCTGCCTCTGGTTTCTATTTCCTTCCATGGGCTGCCTCACCCCCTCCTGCAGCTTTAAAAAAGTGCCTTTTTATTTTTTGGCAGGGTTATTTTTAACTTGGATCAATTCACAGGTTTAACATAAGACCCCCACCCTGCCACATGGGAATGACTCAAAGTAGTACCATGCAGCCAGTTGGGTAAAGTCCATTTGGATGGGGAAGAGGTGGAGAGACAGTAGTTACATCTGCTTCACCAACAAAAACAAAGCAGAGAAAACATGATGGCTGCCTTCTTGGTGAGGAGCAAAGGAGATGAGGGATAGAGGAGAATGAAGGGAAGCAACCCCTTTTCAACAGGAATAAATGGCAGTCCTGGCTTATGGACTGAAATCAACCACAGCCCAAAGTTCTTTGAAAGGCTGGCTTTGGGAAGATATGAAATCCTCATGAGTCATGGCTAGTGGCAACACTCACAGGCACTTTGCACCCTCTCCCGAAAATGGCTTTATCCACTTTGTATTCCCTCCACACCACCAGACTGCAGACCAAAGGGAGCCTCAAGGGTCTGTGCTGGGAGATTCTCTCAGTTTTGGTAGGAATGCATCATTTATCTCTTTCACCTTTTTGATTTTATACTTCTCTTGGTGATATTGAGAGCAATCCAGAATGAAGGTGTCTCTGACCTTTTGCATGTGTTTACTAAAATTCAGTGTTCCTGTTTCTTTTGATTAATTCTGTTTGTGTTTGTTTTATTCAGTTGGTGATGGAGTGTAGGATCATGCACGTCTGAAAGACTCTGTAATTGCATTGCCTGTCTTCTGATAGTACAGTTAATCAGGCATATTAATCATCTCTGCTTTCCAATTATTTCCTCCATGTAGAAAAAATGGAAAATTCAAGCATCTATCTGAATCTTTACAGACTTATTCCTATTAATAACAGTTACAGATGTGGTGATTTCCTCCATAACCTCTGGGCAACGAGTGGCCTTCAGTGATGAGTCATTTATGCTGGCTTCATTTGATTTTAAGACTTTGATCATTTACATAGTTTAATTGATGGAAGCTGGTTCCCTGAAGCTTGAAGTCTTCTATTTGATTTATTTCCTGAGAATAATAATCTGTTTGTAGGTGCTCTGGATGGACAGTGGTTTGTGCCATTTCTGTTATTGTTTTACTTTCTAATAGTCTACAAAAAAGCTGTTAAAAGTTTCTAAGTTGCATATTAAGACGAATTTTGAGTAATGTATGTCTTAACTAATGTATGGCCTACACGGATGGCAATACATGGGTGGATTATAAACCTGTCAAAAAGCACTTTGGCTTTTAGTTATGTTCTTTGCAAGAAAATTAATGCCATTCCTCTATGAACTCTATTATCTTAAACATACCCATGCCTCATCTGAAAGGAATGGTTAAGGTTTATTGCCCAGCATTTGGCCCTTGTGATACCTGAAGGAGTCTCCTGCTGTTGTGGCTGTTTTAGGTGGCAGAAGGGTTTCCTGAGGTGAGCAATGTCTGTAGAGTAAGGAGTTAACTAGGAATACAGCATTTCAAATGTGAAATTTTGTCAGATATTGTTTATGTGAGAAGCTTTGGTGTCTTTGACACCTGGAATTCCTCCACAATGTTGTCCTAAAGCATAAGAGCTGCTACAACAGAGACAGATGCCATTCTTGCCATAGTACCCAGTCTGATAGAGTTCTGAAACACATGGCTGGGAACCACCTGCATGAGCCTTTGTGTGATGGTAATTTTTTTTGTCTCTGTCTTAAGTATTATAAGATCAGGAGGACTGGACTTTGTGGATGCTGGACTTGACTGGAGGAGGACAATAATGTGTTTTCATAAGCAGGTGGTTTGGAACAGCGGAGTTTTAAACCCAGGGAATTTCCAAAGCACTGAGAAACTGACTCATGGTAGATAAAAGTGAAAATTGTTGTAAGTAGCTCATTGCACTAATATGCAAATGTTATATTTACTCTGATACAAACTCAAAGAGACCACTCAGCTTAGTCTGCGTGCATCAGGTGTAACTACAAAGTGAAGCACAGTGCATCACCTGTCTTGGCTCCGGACCTCTACAGGCCTCCAGTAGACCGTAGGTGGCCACAGATTATGCAGAAAAAGGCTGCCCTCACAGACAGAAACTTGGTTTGAAGTTTTTACAGAGGGGTTTGGCCGTTAAAAGACCTATATTCGAGCTGTCACTGGGGTACAGATCAGTTTTCAGTCCTTGCTATCCATTTTATTACCAACAGTTCTCATTTCCCTAATTTAATTAGCTAACGAAAGACCATTTACATTCATTAAATAAATCAGCATTCTGGTTCATTGTGAAGCTAATGATCCAGCCTCTAATTCACACAGTTACAAGGAACTTGATAAACAAAAGTAGCTGCTGCTAGCAAGTGTCTGCCCTGGTGAAATCCACCTTTGCCAGATCCATCCATTCAGCTCTGGCCACATAGAGAGTCCAGTGCCCCCTGCTCTGTCCCTTTCATACCTGGATGCTGTAGAGCTCAATGGAAGATGTGTGTGGTCCTTGTTCTCACCCTCTTTCAAGGGTGTGATGGGTCCTTGCTCCTCTGTGCTATGCCTGCTTATCCACAGAGGGTAGATGTTGTAGGGAGGGCTGTCTGAAAAAGCTTACTATTTAGCTAAAAATTAAGTATTTGGGGGTTTTTGCAGCTTTGTAGGCTGTTGGTTTGATCCTGGGTACCATGAGGGTGGGAGGTCTCAGACAGTTTCCAGGAACAGGGAAATATCCGCAGTTCAGAATCATGGAATCCATTGGTTGGCTTTGAAGGGACCCAGAGGTTATGTAGTCCCATTCCTCTGCAAATAGGCAGGGACATCTTTAACTGGATCAGGTTGCAAAAAGCCCCATCCAACACAGCCTTTAACACTTCCAGGGATGGGGCTTCCGCAGCCTCTCTGGGCAACCTGTATCAGTGCCTCACCACCCTCATAATAAAAAACTTATTTCTGATATCTAATTTAAATTGACATTCCTTCAGTTTAAAACCATTCCCTCTTGTCCTATCACAGCAGTGCCTGCTAAAAAGACTATCCACATCTTTCTTAGAGCCCCCTTCAAGTACTGAAAGGCCACAAGAAAGTCTCCCTGGAGCCTTCTTTTCTCCAGTCTGAACAACCCCTATTCTCTCAGTCCATCTCCATAGCAGAGGTGTTCCAGCCATCTGAGCATCTTTGTGGCCTCCTCCAGACTCCCTCCAACAGGTCCATGTCCTTTCCATGCTGAACAACCCAGAGCTGGACACAGTACTCCTGGTGGGTTCTTAATGAGAGTGCAGTAGAGGGGGGAAATGACCTCCCTTGACCTGTTGGTCACAGTGGGTGAAATGAATAGGAAGTGGATGACTAGAGAGCTTCATGATGTAGGATCCAGAGTGGAGGTCCAGGGGTGAGCAGAACGGTGTAGAGCATGGCGTAGAGCATGTGGTGGACTTTGGCTCTGCATGAAGAAGAGGGTGAAGGGACTGTTGTCCTATTGTTGAACTTGCATTGAACATGGTGCTGAACTTAGATGTCACACTGGATGGGGAATCTCTTAAGGAGATGGGTCTCATTTTCTCACCACTTTGGTAATGCAAGTGATTCCTCTTGAGAAACGATGAGAAACTGACCTGAGTCTCATCTCTTTCACACCAGTAATGTTGGAGTCACTGCAGTCACTCCAAGTTCCCAGAATAATCCAAACTAATGGAAGATTCTGCTTCCATCCCCTTGTGGGTCAGCATCCAGAGATGGATGAGCCTATATGAATCAATTACTGCTCACAGTTTCTTCAGGCACAGGACAGTTGTGCTTTGAAGTCTGAAATCCCAGCTTCATCCATCTGAGACGAACTTCATGCAGAAGTGCCAAGATGTCAGAATGGAATTTGGCTTTCCTGTCACTGCTGGGAGGTTCTGCTGACAGGTCTGTAGACCTTGACAGCAGTGCCCCCCTGGCAGCCCTGTTATTAACTTCTTTAGATACTAGTGAGAGGAGATATCACTTTGCAAGCCAGTCCAGGGCATTCAAACTCAGACACATTCCTTAAGAGCTTTTTCTGGTGGGCCTGTGTCAAATGCTTTTGAGATAATCTAGTCATGGATTTCTGAAGGAGGGATCTGAGCCAGAACTCTTTCCTGACTGACATAAACTGTTTCAGCTGTCAGAGTTAATTGAATTAAAATTCAGGACTATAACCCTGGGATTTTACTGTAGTCTGGTCACTCTCTCTCTAAAGGCAAATAATTTCCAAATGATGAACTAAAGAACAGGTAGCTGACAAAAATGTAAGTTTAGCTGGGGCATTGTTCCAAATCATGGAAATCTATAATCTTTTTCATATTTCTAAACCAATAGCCCTGCTGTTTCCTGGAAGTTTTTCCTTTTATTTTGCTCACCATTAAAAACAAAGCCTATCTACATTAGTGCACAGAATAATTGGAAAGGAGAATTAGACTGAAAGGTAATGTAATAGCTTTCTAGAAATCTGTGAAAATGTACAATACTAGAATAGAGAATACCTTTGTCTTTGGAAGACACTAATTAAAGTCTCCAAGGCTACTTTTTCAGTGTGTGGAAAGTAAAGGCAACTGTGCCTGGTGTATGTGTTCCAAGTGCATTGGCTGTATGGCCTTCTAGACATCTCTTTTCCTTACCTGTAGAGAAAACACATAGACTAAATGCTGATCTTTTGTGTAGACTTAGGTGATATGAATCATAGCTTGACAGCTGTTCAAAGAACTGATAGAGATTGCAAAATAAGGAGAAATTTCCAGGTGCGTTAACCAAGCAACTGCCTCTAGGACCTGCAGGTAGAGACACAAAACCTTTTCAAGGAACCTTTCTGCTGTCTGCTTCAGGACTTCAGTTTGTATGCTCAGGTCACAAGGATAGCAAGTGGAGAGAAAAAGAGAGAGACCTCTTCAGAGGGCAGTTCAGAGCAGGAGCATGAGCTGGCTTGACAATAGGTGTACTGAATAGGGCTGTCATGATAGGCAGTAATCATAGCTTGTTACGATGGGAACAGCATCTTCCTTATGTCCGCCCACCATCACAAATGTCAGGGCTGCCACCAAAGGCAGCCAGGAATTTGAACAGGAAACATCATCCCCTGAGCAAAGATGTAATCACCTCTCAGAAACGAAGCCCAGCATGAGTACTTTGTAATTTTGGCTTCAAAATAAATCTGGGTTGAGAACAGAAGGCAAAGGAAAATTCTGGTCCCAAACCACACTAAAAACAATGAAGGCATTTTTTATTTACAAGATGTTAAAACATGAATACTGAAGTGAAATTTGGTATGGTTTTTCCCAGTATGCCTTTGTTTTCTCTCTCCCCATGATATTGCATCACAGCAAAGCATGCTCCTTGAAGTTTAATGGGAACAATGAGTTTCTTTTTCTGAGGTGGTAGAGGAAGACATTATTTAATTCTTACTTATTTGGATGAACGCTTGTGTTTTGTGAAGGACCTCCCTGTAAGTGGGTGGATTCTTCTGTTGCTTAGCATAACAAACTGGACTTGGAAGCAAAATGGTTTGGCTTTGAAATAGGAGTGGTGCTGCAGCTGAAGTAAAGTCTCAAAAACAAATTACAGCGGTTGATAAGGTGTGGTAAAGGCAAAGGAGGTTTCTTTCCTTCTATCACAGGCACAAATGCTGTGCTGGCACCTCTAGCTATGGTTAAATATAGAAGAAGGCTTGGGGTACCCACTAGAAAACCAGCTTGTCTGGGTGGGCTTCTGGCAAAGTGGAAGGGCATCATATATTTTCCTTCCCTCTGTATTTGTGTGTTTTAATTAGGCAGGTGTTAACACCGGTAACACACACCCAAGATGGCACAGACATGGTTCCTCTAACAGGTGCACAGCAGTTTCTCCTGTGTCATGCTAAGCCTCCCTTCCCTTTGAGTTATTTGCACCTTTAGGGCTTAAACTTTAAGTTAAGGACTAAGACCCCTCCCCACTTACCCCTACCCATCCACATTCATTCCTGGGGTCAGAAATGCAACTTCAGGGATTTCCTAAGACGTGACTGAAAAATCTGCATTTCATGACAGGATTTGGGACTCAGCCACTTCCAGCTCACACTGAGCAGGGAGAAATAACCATGAGTGTTGCACAGCCATCTCACCCATCTCCTTTTGAATCCAGCCCTACACACAACATTCCCATGTACATTCAGCCCCAGTCCTTGTTTCCAAAGTTAATTACCATTCTCCCCTTAAAGAGAATTCCTTCACTGTTGACATCCATCATCCATGTGTCAATCTCCCTGTATGAAGATGTATTGTGCTGTGTACTCAGTGCAGAGCCAGGAGTGTCCCAGTGACGTTTTCTGAAAGTAATTTTGAGTAATCATCCCTGGAGGGTTCCTTAAGCACATTCAGCTCTATATCAAGCAGTATCACCTCTGCCTCATTAGCATTCCGCAAAGCTTCACTCCCTTCCCCCTCCAGCCTTTTCTTGCTCTTCACCGAAAGAAAGTCCTTCCTTTCCTCAAATAGCTCCACCACTGCCTCATTCATCCTAGAACCTAAATCAGAACTGCCCATGTGCTTGCCCATGTCCTGTGCCCTTCACAGGACTTGATACCAGCCTAAGATTCCTTCATTGCAGCTCCTCCCACCCATTTATTTCCACATTACCAAATGTTTTAGATAGTCAAGACTATTTCTACACTGATTTTACGAGCTTGGAAAGATTTCCAGAAGCTCACAGTGCTCACCCTATTTCCTTTACCATACACATTATTGCAAAATTTTCCCTAAAGCTGGGACTTGAAAGTACCCAGGTGTGGCTTGAAGGTGGGTGGATCTCAAGCTGAGTCTTTCCAAACTTTCTTCTTGTGTAGAACTTGAGGTGTCCTGGTTTTCCCTCCTCTTCTGCTGAGTCCCTAAGGTAGGGAAGGGCTATGCATCACTACTGCATGTGCTCCAGGCATTTCTGGGTGATGGGGAGGATGCAGGACCCGTGATTTACCACCTTTTTCTCATGGAACATCTGCATGAAAACCACTAATTGAGTCTTTAGCTTCAAGGTGTGTTGTCTTTCACGGCTTTTCTGCTCTCCCTCCCTCTGCTCTCTCTCAATCCTGTAGTCAGGCTGCTGCATGCCATCCCTTCTTCCCTGCCAGCACAGCTGCTCTGCTGAGCACTGGTTTGGGGAACAGATCCAACAAAGCAACAGGGACAAAACAGATTTTTTTGGGATAATCATTTGCTTCCCTAATTCTTTTTATCCTGCCCTACTCAGCCACAGCTTTTTGGCATTACACCACGATATTGCAGGAACAAACACTTGGGAGGGGGTAAAGGACAAGGACTGGGAGGCAGTTGTTTAAGCTGATGTTGCTGCAAATGTATCAAGAAAACACAGCGTGAGGTGTAAGGCCTCTAAGTGAAATAACAAGGCTAGTATCATGTTCCTTTAAATCCCTCAAGGAATTTGACTTACTGGACAGAGATCCTTTCTGCAAGTAAAAAAAAAAAGCACAAACAGCCCTTTATACATTAGGAAATGCTTATTATCTCTGTCACCCTCTCCTCCTTTCTGTGCCTCTTCCTTTTAAAGTTGGAGTCATGGGGATATATAGAGATGTAAACTATTGCAATAAATAAGCAAGTGCCCTGGAGCTCAATTTTGATTACAAATATTTTAGATCTGCTTGGATTAAAAGCCTAGCAGCATCCGTAGCTCCTGCTGAGAGCTGTTCAAATGTATCTTTTGAGAAAAAGCAAATCACGGTAAAAGCTGAAGACAGCACAGCTTTTCCCTGCTTTTGCTCCTTGTTTCTCAGTTGAGCACATCCAAATGACTTTTCCTCAGGTGTTAGGATGGGTGCATTGAAAACCTGCCAGGATCATATTTTGTTCTTGGCGTTAGAGGCACCAATTCCACCACCTGAAAGCAGCTCTTATCACCTAGAAAAATGGGTCTTGCACTCCAGGGCTTGTGGAGAAGAAAGAAACACAGGTGAGGGATATTTTGTAAGTGGGAATCTGCTATTCACATTAGTTTATGAGGCAGCTGAAAAATTTAGCACTGAGACTTTTTGGAAAACATCTGCACTTCTCCTTCACTGGCATCATCCTCCCTGGCCGATTTCTTCTGCAACTAAAAGCAGCTTAAATTCCTGAGGCATATGGGTTGGGATCTCAGAGGTGCTCAACTTTTTCTGACAGTATTTAAAAGTCATGTAGACGCGGTGCTTAGGGACATGTTTAGTGGTGGGCTTGGCAGTGTTAGTTGGTGGTTACACTTGAGGATCTTAGAGGTCTTTTCCAATGTCTGTTATTCTGATTCTATGATTCTGTAGTTAATGGAGAGCAATAGGTGCATTCAGAAACTGATCTTAAACTGCTAAGATCAAAATCACGTTTCAGGAGTGTCTCTGAGATGACCCAGGCTGTAACATGATCTTGAGGAATTCAGTTTCCCATGTAGGCACTTAGGTCTGGTATCAAATGTTGGGATATGCTCTCCAGACCCAATGGTGCTACTGTTTTGGAAGCCAGCACAGGGGGATCACTGGGATTTCAGGTAGTGACAATCAGCTCACTGGGGACTGTGTGTGTGTCTGTCGCTTCTCTTCCACCTGCTTTCTTCATCTCCTGCATCTGATTTCCCTGTGGTCCCTGGCACTTCCCCGATCTTCAGTTCCTTACACATCCTGCACCGGCCTCTTGTTGTGTGCCAAAATGGGAAGCTCCTGTGGACATTGAACCATCCAGTGGATGTGGTTACAGTGCTACCAGTGTCTGAGTCAAGTAGCCTCATGCTAGTTCTGGTGACAGTCATAGCTGCACCTTCAGACCATAGGGCAAACTGTTTGCCCTCAGGCAGGAGCTAGGATTTAAAATGCTTGAAGTGAACAGAAACCAAGGAATATGAATATCAGGCAGTGCAGGACCCTGGAAAATCTGTCCACGTGTAGCACAAAGAAAGTAGCCAAGTGTCAAAAAAATCCTTCCTAAATGTAAAAAAAAGGCTGATATGATGGGGATGTGTCCAAGCAGCAAGCAAGGAGGCAAGGCTCCTATTGCCTGGAAACTGGGAGCTGAGGTGGGACTGTAGCCTGGTGCTAGAATGAGGAATCACTGAAAGGCCAAATCCTTTTCCATTCCTGCTCGCTCATATGAGACTGCAATAACAGAAATGTGACAAGCAAACATCTCTGGTTTCTTCTTCTGGTTTCAGGGCTGGGTTAATCCAGCATCAGTCTAGTTGTGTTGCCCTGTGGTTTACGGAACTGGACTGATCCTGTGCCCTGTGGCTCATACTAGCTGCTAGAGACTTTTTGCATTTAATTCTTCTTTAGATATCTCTTTTTGTCCTAGCTTAGGCTAAAGTGCTTAGATTCTGAAACTAGTTATGTGGGTATCTCTACAGGAACCTAAGACCTGCAAGAGCAATTTTTAAATACACTTCTTTTAATGCTTCTTCTTAGTTATACTTTTAAAGGCGGTAAGCAGACTTTCTATTCTGTGTAAACGCAGTATCTTACCTAGAGAGGTTTATTTCATGGCTGGGTTTTTCATGTCTTGCTAAAAAGATCTGCAACTTGTCAGTCTGTTCTCCTAAATCTCTCTTTAACCAGCGGAGTTCAGCTGCAGATCCTTCACAGAGTGGGCAGGAGCTCACTCAACCTCACTTGCTTGAGTGGAGGGGACTATAAACCAAGGTATCTTTCTCTAAGTAAAGGCAAATGTGTGCCACTGCTCTGCTGGGAGACCTTGCTTATCCTTTACCTCTAGGTTTCCTGACCATAACTTTCAGGGAAACAGGTCCAGGGAGGTTCTGGTGCAGCAGGACATCCCTGGGACTGGACCATGATGTCAGTGTGGCATCAAAGTCTCTTTCCATGGCACCTCATGAGCTTCTGCTGCATTCAGCAAAAACCCTTGCTGTAGCACACACTGTGGGGGCTGGGAGCTTCCTTCCGTCTCTTCCCCAAGCCCTTCCACTTAATTTGTGTCATTTTGTTCAGATGCAGCTGGAAAGAATTAAAATGTCAGCCAGGCACAATTGCCTCCATTGAGATGAAAAGCTGCTGGAAGAAACAATGCTAACAAGCATGGCAAAGAGAAAAAGAGAAAGCCTAATGGTGTTTAGCTGGTAATAATTAGCCCCAGAAATGGAAAGAGGCAAGATCCCGTGTGGCTCCCGTTCAGTTCAGGGGAGGTCCAGTTAGGACTAGGTCAATGGGCACTGCTTAATTGCTGTTAATCCATTACTGGATGGAGTCTGGTGTCCAAGATGTGTCCATCATGCAAAAGCATGTAGCAAAACAGTTGTACAGAACAAGAGCAGCCAGAGCTGCCCTTGAGACTTGGCTGTTGTGGGATGTCACCTGCTTTGATAGGGTTACTTGGGGACCAGTGGTTGCAGGTGTGCCAAGTTTAGGAGCTACTTTGGATATTCATATGTTATCCAAAATCAGAGTGATAGAAGTAGTTTTCAGCTGTTTAAGCCAAATGACTGTTTAAGCTGTTTAAGCCAAATGACAAGTCAGAACTTGTCCCACCACCGTCCAAGACACTACAGGCAAAGAATAATAGAGTCAAGAAAGTCACTGAAGCTGCCTGAGTCTTTACTAGGAGAACAGATCAGATGTGGAATTTCTGGATCAGGAACATGCAACAGCCCTGTCTTCAAGACTCAGTATTTTAGCCTACTTCTTAATTTTGGAGAAACACAAAAAATGAGTCTATAAAGGTACTCTAGACTGTAATTCTTTCTGTTCCTGTGTTCCCAAACAGACCTCCTTATCAGGGATCAGTTTCTGCAAGGAATGTTGAGGATGCTGTAGGTCCACCAGCCCTTCTTCCTTCCTTCTATTTCTATGTGTTCCTTCTTTTTCTGGACAACGTGAAAGCAATCCAGCCATCCTTGTGCACATTTGGCATGTAGTCTCTGTTTGTAGCAGGAGCTGTAGACAATGCCACTCTTCCCTTTCTTCCTCACATATTCCCAGTGTAGTTTCAGCATAGCACATACTTTGTAAAATAACCTCCTTAGATAAGAGACTGGGGTCAGGGTTTCTTCCATGCTGTGAGAGTGGCTTTGTTTATACTAGGGTTGCATTGGGAAATATGGGAATAGAGAGTACTGAGGAGGCAGTGATGTCCAAATCACACTGAAAGTACTTGTGAACTGGAGATGGTCTGTCTCTGATCTACCCAGCTCTTAAAATCTGTGACATATTCATGTGTTGTTCCAGATCTTTCTTGTTTATGTGCCCTGGGGTAGGGCAGTGTTCGACTCTGTCACTGTGACTCTGTCACAATGTGGCACTGGTGACTGGGTTTGCATCCACCGTGAGGTCAAATGTTTGGTGTGCCTGGGAACTCCTCTGTTTTATTCAAGCTAAAGCATTTGGTGTAATGAAAGTTGAGTTCTCTCCCTACAAATCTTGCTTAAGCTCAGCCTTGAAGTCCTTCAGGCAATATTTATCCCGTACCAGTGCTGCATACACAGATTATTGCTTCTGGAAGGAGCAAGATGAGAACTGGACAGGACATGGGGATGGACAGGACACACTGAAAATTGGTTTTAAGGTAGAATTTATGTCAGAGAAAGAAACACAGCTTCAAGGAAAATGCAAACTCATTGTATATGATTGAAATCAAGGGATTCAAGGAATATGTTTAAATTCTCTTGGGAAAAATTTACGACGTCCTCTGCAGCAAAAGCCAAAGCAGAATAGTGAAAGAGCATTGCCGATCAAGGGAATATGACTGCACCAGAAGCACTGTGAAAACTGAAGTGCAGGGTATTTTGTTAATAAAAAGCCCAACATGGCAGGGTGAGTTCATCCTGAAGTATTCATATATGGGTGCACTTCATTGCTTTTACAGACAGGGGCTGCATCCCTCCCCATGACAGTGGGGTTGGAACTAGATGGTCTTTAAAGTCCCTTCCAACCCAAACGATTCTATGATTCTGTCTCTTATTTAGCTCAGTAGCTGTGCTAAGTGTTATGATCTTTCACAGGAGTGCAAACACTGGCTGAAGCAAGGTCCATCACTTCTGACATCTGCTTGTATGTGTCCTATCTTTTAATGCAAGCAGCAGCACACCTCTCAGTTTGGTGAGACAGAGAGCTGTGATCTGTCTTGATGTGCGTTTCCAAGGGGAAGGCAAAGGAAGAGAATGGATAATCAGACAAAGCCAATTCTTACAGTCCAGTGATCCAGTCAGACCATTGTTCCAGTTAATCCTGCCTTCTCAGATAGCAACTGCTCATTGGGAAGATGAGATTCTTCCCAGGATGCAGCCAGTGAGCTGTGCAATATCCTCAACCATGTGAAAAACAGCTTTCTCACCCTCCCCTGTAAACTTCTTGTGCTCTCTGAAGTGTAATGTTAGATTACCTGAGTAATATTGTCTTCCAGGTTCTTTTGGCTAAGCCCTTTCTTCGAGCTGAGATTTCTCCAGTGAGGCATTGAAATGAAAATCACTCCTTGAAGGGCCCTGCTGTAGGGACTTTCACAATAAACACCCTATCCCTTTGCCTGTTTTATTATCTTCCTTCAAGGCTAAGAGGTAAAAGTGAAGGTGTGTGGTTTGCAAGCATGAGACATGGTCCCAAAGGGGACATTTCTCCTGTGCCAAACAGCACGATCCCTTGCACAAATTTAGGGAGTGTTTGAAATAGGAAACAGGCATGTAAAAGATCTCATACACAAGAAATAAAAGAGGATGCCACCTGCCACTCTGTCCCAGTTTGAAATGTGCTGCAGTTTGGACACAGTCAGGAATGTTTTCCTGTGGCTGCCTTGGATACAAGCAGCTTGTCTACACAGCAGTATGGAGCTCCCCTGGGCTCTCCTTCATTCCAAGGAGGGGCGGGAGCCCTCAGTGAACTACATGATGCTGCAGCTCTCAAAATCTGGGTGACTAAATACAGCAATAGCTTCCTGAGCCTGTTAGGAAGGTATGTGTTGCAGTGACACCTCTTTTACTGGCGAAACATCTGGAGAACCTCTGTATCAGTCCCGGGACCTTAACTGAAGAAGTTGTGTTTGATAACTGCTAAGCCACCATCTGATCTTGAACCTCTGAGGTTCAGTGATGCCAGTGCAATAGTCTGTATGAAAAGCAATTGTTTATACCAGATGTGATAAACTCTATGTTGGAGAAATTTGAACTTCAAATCGGATTTAGGTTCCTGATTTCTAGTCTGGTTCACATTTGTGTCTCACTCCCTCAGTTCTCTCTCTGTGGGTAGATGTCCCGCCCCTGGAGGTGGGAAGTCCCCATGAGCTTTTGTTTTGCCTAGAGTTCACTCACTGGTATCTGTGCCCTGCCAGCCAGGAGACAGTCTGCTAAGGGTATTGACACTTCTTAATGCAGATTTTTTCCTGGTTTCAGGCACTTTGTAACACAATTTGTGCCTTGGTCCAGGCATTTGCCACAGGGCTGTTACCACATCCAGGTACCTTCCAAGAAGGGCCTCCAAATGGAGTTACTGCTACCCCAAGCCTGACACAAGAGACAGGAACAACATCTGTGCCTGACTTTGCGTCCCCATGATGTCTCATCCTCTTGCACCTCAAAGCCTTGGGATGTCAGGAAGAGACTGTTGCTACAATACAGTGCTCTGGCTCCTTCAGAGCACAACTTCCCCTCCTTTTTAGTGTTGCCTCCTGGTTCCAGACTTTGTGAATCCCTACAGTGTCCTCAGGAGGAGGAATTAGCACCACTCTGCTCCCCAAGCTCCCATCAGGAGGCCCTGTGAGGAGGGCTTTACCATCAAGGAGGTCAGTCCCTTTTCCAGCTCTGCCAAATTGCCCCAGGGTGCCTCATTAAGCCTGCTGCTCCCTCAGTGTGATGGAGCTCGTTTCTTTTTTAATGCACAGGCTGACAGGCCTGGAAATATCAAACTCAGCAGCTTCATGCCCTGCTCAGATCTGAGGCATCGTGTTTCGGAGCTAATTAGCTGGATTTCAAATCAGAAGGGCAAGCGGATGCTGTCTCTGACAGCCCTGTTTCATCAGGACCTCCCAGGAAGATTGTTTTAAAGTTTTTTTCTCTTCCCAGGCATGAAATGAAGTCACAGAAAACCTTTTTTTTTTTGTGAGTGTGTGTGTGTGTGTGTATGTGTGTGTGTGAAAGAAGGGAAAGCAGACATTTAAAATATTATTGTTTTCTTTGCCTCATCCAGCACATTTCATACTTGCTTTTGGCAAGTACATATCATTTCACACCTATCAACCACCTCTGTTTCAAGAAGCTGTGGAGAGAGACATGTTTGTTTTTTGGGGAATGTCTGTACACTACCACCTCCTATACCTTGAAAATCATCATCAGTGCAAGACCTGCCTTGGAATAAGGCTGTACAGTTTTTTACATGCTATGAGACAATTCTCCTCTGCCTGCTGCTCTGCCTCTGGGAGGCCACCACAGTGCTCGGTGACCTGCAGGACCACTGGTTTTAGGGCTGGAAGTGGAGATTCTGAGCATCAAAATGGATTTTCCAAATTATATCCCATGTTCCCCATCTTCAGCCTTAAACTTCCACTAAAGCCAGGTCATCGCCAAAGTCAAGAGCTGAAATCACTGCTTTTGGCTCCTTGCCAAATAAAATTAGTGGTGGCTTTGTGTTGCCCAGCTTTGTACAGTTGGAAAAGACCTATGTTTTAAAGGCAGTAATTTAATAGTTTTTGCAGACCAAGCATTCACTGAGGGAGCATCAAAATCTCTACTCCTCCATAACCTGCTCTGATGTGCTACAGAATTCCCCTAAAAGCTCCTTGTGTGGATGTGGGCCCACCTGGAGATGTTATTCCTGCTCTAACTCATTCAACCACTCTTCTACCTTCCTCTCTGGACCTTCGCCTCTGTGGTGGGGACTGTTTTCCTACAGAACACATTGCTATGGGCAATTGGCAATCTTAGGAGCTGCTACAATAAATTCCCACCTGAGTCTTCTGGCACCTATTCAGCCAGGCATTTTCCTCTTTATTTTCCTTCTCTACATCCCCAATTAAAAGTAATAAGTCATTAAATTGTCTTTATATTTGTGCTGGTGGGCACGTCAAATGCTTTCACAATAGCAGCTCTTACAAAACCTGAGACAACGAGCCCCACACCAACTGGCTGCCCTTTGCCACTTCACTACAAAGTCCCACATTGTACAGGAAGCCTTAATAAAGAAAACCTAATGAAACACTGGAGGGGCCCCAGCAACACAGAATCTGAGGTGGGGGAAGTGTGGTGTTGGGGGCTTTCAAATCTCTTAGGCGTGTAGTAGCAGGAGCTATTTAACCAAATGGAGCTGGTATTCTACTACAGGAAAATCTGTCTGAGCCAGCTCAGGAAAAGGATTTCCAATGCCACCTCATTCTGGGGGCCTGATGTTTCAATTTCTGCAGAGCCAAGCAGCTCCCCATCATGAGTCTACAGAGCAGAGGGTGCAGCTCTATGGGATCTGTGGGAGAGAATTTTCTGCTGAAAGCTTTGACATGTCCTACACATGCTACCTTATGAATTCAGGGTAGTCTTCCAGTGGAAGACAGAAGGATGATTCATTCCCCATTTGACTGATAAGAATGGCTCATGGTGAGATGAAAGGATACCAGAAAGAAAACTTCTACCCTCCTGTCTTGAATTCGACCTTAATTATGGATTCTGGGTGTATCTATGTGATGTGTAGAAACAGGGATGAAGCCACTCTGCCCACTCAGAGTGCTCTTTACACAAGAAGGACCACATCAGAGCAGGACTTAGGCTCTATAACTGGATCATGCCCCTGATATTTTTCTCTGATTCTATGGCCCAGAACTGTATGTGTGCTTTTTGGGCCAGGACTGCCCAAAAGCTGCTGGATACTGATACATAGGATCCCAGAATCATCAAGGTTGGAAAAGACATAGAAGACCATTGAGTCCAGCTGCTAACCTGACACTGCCAGGTCCACCACTATCCCATGTCCCTAAACACCACATCCACAAGGTCCTCAAGGCAGTGATAATCTAGTGATGAGGAGGATGCATCTGTGGGGACTCAGAACTGCGATCTGCGTTGAGAGGATGGTCTGATGGGACTGCACGAGGACACATGGGGAGAACACAGTCAGCTGAGGAGGTGACTCAGAAGGCAGTCCATAGATCACCTTTATGTCATTTGGGTACCCAATCCTACTCCTGAGCTGCAAACCCCTTCAACCTCATGAGTGAGACCTTACTGCCCCACTGGAGTGTTGTGGCTGAAAGCAAATATCATGCAGGAAAGATTTTGTGTGCATTGGCCCTCTTCCTGAGCAAATGAGCTCTGAGGAACTATGAGTTTCTGCTGTGGGATCAGCAGGTAAGGGTTTGAAATCTTTGGATTTGCACTGAAATCTGTCTCTGTGAAGCACTTAGGTGTTATGGAAAGTTTGAGGTGATTGGTGCAAAGTGCTGAAAGTGAATCAGGCTCAGGCTCATTTTCAGGAAGCAGTGATTAAACCCAAGATATGCGTTTACTAGAAGTAAAGGAAACTTCTACTCTTTCTAGGTGGTGCTTGTGTGAGGAACAGGGGAGATTGATGGAACTTGCCTTTACCTACTTTTCATTGACAGAGTAACAGGAACAAGCTGATTGTACCTTCAGGTAACATACTGCCCTTGTGTGCTGGAGAATCAGGTCTCTGCCTGTGGAGGGGAACTAATGCACAGCTAGACAGGTACATGTCTGCTGTCATGGACCTTATGCTGAACCCCAGTGCCTTTCCCTGGCTGCCAGGCATCCTTAAAAACTATCCCTGTAGGGAAGCTGGGCAAAGGCGTGGTTTGCTGTATAAAGTTACGCAGCATGATTCTATCCAGTATCTCTGCCAGAAGGCAAGAATTTAATGACTTCTTGCACTCTTCCTGTTTCATGAGTTACCAGAGGACTGTGTTTGCTTAGCTGTCATATAAAAAATATGTGCCTGCCCCACCCTAGCAGGGAGACTTGCATTATGGTGAGGTCCCAGCTCTGCATCAAGTCTGGAGCTACCAGACTGTTGAATCAGCCCTGCAGGGACACAGCCTAACCAAGCCAAGCAGCTGCTCCTGCAGAGTTTGTGGATATTGTTCTAGTACAAACCCGACTTCTAGAAAGTGCCAAGCCTGGTTGTATTGGAGGATGATGCATCAGCCAATGCACAGTGCACTTTGTGCATGGGAGCTGAGCACATCATCGTGTTGGACAGCATTTCATGTAATAACATTTGCTTTGAGACCAGCATCATTCTCTGGCCAGAAAAACTGGATCCTCCTCCCTCTAGCATGCAGATGTTTTTAACCGCTGCAATATTTTGTAGCTTTTAAAGCCAGCAACCATCTTTTAATTCAGCTTCTGTATCACTCAGTGACCTGGTTAGCAAAGCTAACAGAGAGGATGGACTGAATTTTTGCTTCAAATGTATTTTTGGTGTCTGACCAGAATATTGGAAAATGGTCACAGAGGGAAGTGGATGGGTCCTGTGACTCAGGGATCGAGACTGGCAGAAAAGTGGTTTTGCTCCCTCCTTGATCTCGCTTGTCCCTCTTTTATAGTTGCAGAAACTGATTGAGAACAGACTCAGAGCTGGTCTGCTTAACAAGCCAGTTTAAATTCAAGTGTACAAATGTGATCAGGTCTCTTATAAACAGTTTGATTCTTGCTGGTGGAGGAGGTTTCTCCAGAGGTTTTTGATTTATGGTATCTGGCAGCTAAAACCAGGTGAAACCTGCTGGAGGACTGGACATTCTTCATCCAAACTGTAAAACACAACAAGCACTGTAAGCCATCACAAATATTTGAAGCCAGTAGGCAAGTTCTGCACTGCAAGTTCCTTGCCCATTGCCTGCAGCCAAGGAAACCTGCTGTCCAAACATTTGTATCTGAGTGCATTACATGTGCCCTGAAGAATGGGCCTGTGCTTCACCCAGGTGATGTCTGAAGGGCAGACATCTGCCATTCTGTCTGATGGGCAGAAATTTGGAAGAACTTTGTAACCTAGCCACTCCATGCAAAACAAAGCCCAGCACCAAATAATCCTCAGGTGCTGTATCCTGAGGGTCTTGGTTTTGATCCAGCTGGATTCTAGGACCAAGGCTGTGATGAGAGGCCAGACTTTGCCCCTGGGTGCTCAGTCAGACCACAGCCCATCACTTGAATTTCTTTGAAAACTACCAGCTGAAGTCATGACTATTTAAAGATTGTACCTATTTAAATCACACACACACAAACACACACACACACGAAAGGGAGCTAGAAATAGCAGGGGCTGTGAGGAATGGGGGCTGAGCTCAAATTGTTCCCTGTCTGAACACATGGCAACTTGGATACTTTCCATGGATGGTTCACAGCCACTGTTCCTGGACTGCCAGTGCCAGGGAAAGCAACATCTCCCACACATGGTGACAGCCCCTCTGCCATTACACTCTGATCCTTCCATTTATTTGCAGGTTGTTATCACACTATTTATAGCTGGCACCTGTTTGAAACCCTGCAGACCTATTCAGCACTTCCAGAGTCCCTAGAGAGCCAGGTATGTTTGAAGTGTGACATCTGTGAGGACAAATGAGGAGAAAGCTTGTCACAGAAGAGATGAAGAGGGCAGACACGGTACAAGGTATCTTAGGACCATCACTGACTTGATAACGAGAGAGTATCTCCATTATATGATGCCAACTGTCATTCCTGCCTCATGGAGTTCACAGGCTGACCATGGTGACAGGAGAGGAACTACCCTAGGATAACCCCCAGGGTCTTTTCTTTTCGCAATATTCTTCTCTCTGTCTCCTGGTTTGTTTCTTCTCTCCACATTTCTGCTGCTTCTGAAGAGAGTGTTGAGGCCCAGTGGGATGAACCTCCCTTGGGAATGAGGACCACCTTCTCATTGCAGGTACAGCAGGTCTTTCTACAAGCACCAGTCTCCCCTGTGGGATGTGGATCCCCAGGAACTGCCTGCCTCCCAGCCTGAGCAGCTGCAACCCACAGGCTCTGCACCAAGTGGAGACCTGGCAATCGGCATCTGGCACTCCATGAAAATGTTGGCTGCTGCCTGAACTTCTCCCTGCCCATTATAGCACAGCAGCTGTGAAATGCATTACTCACAGATGTCTATAATTAGGGTCTGCCACTGCCTTGCAATGGTATCTAAACCAAAAGGGCCAGTGAGAATTGAACATGATCGCTTCAGCCACTCAATGAAAGAGTCATGCTCCACAGACCCCCATCATTCAGTTTTATTGATTTAGCCTCATCCTCAGTGTGGCAATCAATGGTAGGAATCCTCAATCCAAAGAGACGGTAGCTGCGCTGCTCGTTGCAGCAAGGCATTCCCATAAGTTCAGGAGGCTTTATGTCCTGGAACCGTACAGGATCCTAAATGACAGAAGTAGGTCTTTACTGCTGAGTTTTGGGATGATTATTTGAGCCTTCCTTCCTGACACAGAAAACTAATTTTCATCTTGACTAACACCAGCTGTTTGCTACTGTTGATGAGCTTCAGTCATCTGTAAGTTTTGTCAACAACATCCCATTTTATATATCTAGTGCATTTTCCAACATGAGCACCAAAAGCCTTTCCAGCCACCACACTATCAGAAAATCTAAAGAAAGAGAGAACACCATTAAAAAAAGAAAATCACATTTATTCTAAACAAAACATACTTGAAATTGTGTATTCAGGGAGCTCTGTGCACTTTTTGGGAAAGCAGGCTGAGCTTGCTGAAGGCATTGCGTGTCCATAGTGTTGGGGTGTCTCCCTTGCATCTTCGGATAGCCTCAGCTTCCATTTTTGCAAAAACCTTTGTGTGTGCTTTAAGCACACAAGCTGCCCCCACAGAATGTCTTTGTTGGACTAAGATAACAGACAACTGGTGGAGACAGGCAGCAATGCAAAAGATATTTCAGGGTTGGTGGTCTTTTCTGACAAGCATCTATACATTTTTAGGAGGAGCAGAAGAAGGTCAGCATGCATTCAGAAGTGGGGCATGGTGAAGAAGAAGAGGCAGAAAAGTGCCAGCACAGAAGAGAGATGGTTAAAATGAACTCTCACCAAGATCACAGAGCAAGAAACAGTAGGTGCCAAACCAGAGTTTTTATCTTTATGTTCCCTGCACACTTCATCTGTATGCTATTATCTCCTTATTTGCTGACATTTTCCATTTATTGCAGCAGTTTTACAGTAGCAAAGAATAAAGGTGTGTTGTGCTTTGGGTATTTTTTGATTTTTTGATTTTTTAAAATTATTTTTATTTTGCAAATAGACTGTGTTAACTTCACAGCCGTGGATAGTTCCCATTTGTGGCTCTGCTATTTCCAGAGATAGGATATCCATCATTCTTGGAAGTATATGCAAGCTGACATTTTCTGTTAGACCAAAATATAATTAGATTTGCACACACCAGGCACAAGGTTATCGACCACGAAAACAAGAAGACATCGCACGAACAGGGAAGAACATCTGGGAGACACACCAATCCATCTAGGGACCAGCAGAAACAAAACCTGAATAATAGATGGGCTGACACGACACTACCAATGTCCTGTCTGATTAAATCTACTTCATCAAACATCACCAAGGACAAAAATCTCCCCTTTGCCCATAGCTGGATGCACGATGGGTTAAAAATAAAAAGACTTTTAACACATTGCTGAGTTGCTTTAAGTCCTCAGCATTTTGCAGTAACTGCTCACAAGACACCCCTGCACCCTGGGCATCAAATCAGTTTGCAAGTACCCTAGTTTTAGGGACACTGATTTTTTAGATATTGCCTCAAACCAGGAAATTTGCAAGCAAACTTTACTTTTCAGCCTGCTGTGCTGCCTGCCAGTGGACTATGGTGATGCTGAATGTTGGGTCCCCCGCTCATCTTGGGGACCCTGGTCCATCTTTGAAGCCACATATTCATATTTGTCTTGATGTTTTCATTTTTAGTGTTTGTGCAGACACTAAATTTGGTCTCTAGAAGTGTCAGACTGACTCTGATAAAATAGCATGAATTCATCCAGTGGATCTCTGACCATTGATATTGCACCCACTGTGGTGTGGATCTCAGCCTGAGGCTGGGGCAGGCTTGGTTTGGGGGAGACACACCTGCTGTCAATGAAAACCACCAGGAAAGAAAATCAGTCTCAGACTAGTTCAGATCACAAGGAGAGAAAATGAGTTATAAAAATCAGTCAGCAACTGACCAAGGACTTTGCTAGTAGACTTTCACTTTCCTGGAGGGCCAAGGAGGGCTCTCTCTCTCTTCCTGCAAGTTGGTGACTGACAGAGACTATGTCCATGTTCAGCACATCTTAGACAAGATGGGCTGGCAAGTAAATTGGAAGTATTAGGTGAGACAATAATTCAATTTCTGTCATCAGTTCAGTTAATGGCTTTCATTTAGAGGGTTCATGGATGATCATTACTCTCCATTAAGCTGCCACAGGTAGACAGAGACAGATGGTAAACCAGTTTCCTCAAAGCACTCTACTAAAACTGTCTACCTGGGGACAAATCCCTAAACCTGGCTGTCAGAGGAACTTGTCAGGCACATGGATGAGAGTCTGGGGAAGTCCCAGGAGCTGGCTCCAATGAACTTTGATCCTGGTGGGCCTACAGGATGTTGAAGATGCCTGCTTAGGACCAGACATGTGATGCAACATAAGGGTGGACAGAAATTCAACCCAGAAGTTCTGATGTTCCACTGCAGAGAACTGTGAGCATAAGAATCTTCTGATGCTGAGGGTGTGAGGCTGCAGGGAGCTGGAGAACCCCCTCTGTGGGCCCATGTGTGCCATCCCTTCTGTGTTCCAGGAGACAGTCAAGAGCCCTTAAATCCAGGATTTTCTTCTGGTCCATGTTGTAGGTGTTTAAACAACCTCAGAAAATTAAAAGCTCTGCTGATCAGAGTCCCTGGAACCTCTTAAAGCAACGTCTCAGCGGAGTGAGCAAAAAATTTAGGTTCAAAAGACCTTCATTCACACCCTTTTTTCTGTTACAAGGTGAATTTCAAACAAGCATATCTTCTTTGCATGAAGAAGGATGGGCAAAGAAGTACAGTGCACCTCTGCTCCTCTGCTTTGACATGCGGGAGATGGCCTGGGGCTAGGTACACGATGAGAATCATGTAACTAGCTCTGGAAAAAGGATCACAGCTTCAAATTTGTGAATTGAAATTCAAATATGAAATTCAAATTGAAATTCACATTTGTGAATTGGTCCCTTGGCTTCCGTCCTGCAATTCCTTCATCATAGCCCAGGGCTTAGTACAGGCTATATGGCAGAGGACAGAGGCACACATTTTCATTGAAAGATCTCTTAGGAGGAAGCCTGGGAGGTGAGAAAAGTTTTATCCAAGATTTTCCAAACTCTCAGAAAAGGGAATTTAAAAAGGCTGGTGTTGTATTCTCACCATCACATTGAATGAGGCTTTTTGAGTGGGTATGATTTTCTTTGAGTTGTTTTTCACTGTGCTACTTAGCAAAATTGCATCAAGCACAGTCAAGAACAGTCCCTCCTTTTCCAACATGTGGTCATATTTCCTGGATGGGATTTGTCAGTGCTGAATTACCCTGGAGTAGGAAACTGTCGAAGGCCTCCAGACAGCCTTGCCAGGGTGTGTTGGGGAGGGCTATATCAACGCAGTGAATAATGGATGTCTTGTGTGGCATGCAAATCCAGGGCCAGATGTATACCAGGCTTAGTGAAGAAAGATTCAGGCTGGCATTGCAGATGGAAGTGCTAGAACAGCCCAGTTCAGATGTCTCACAGCCCTTTGTGACCTTACAGCTTCTTGGATGGGTTTGACAAAAAGCTCTTGGACATTCCTAAGAAATGAGAAATTCTGTGTGGACACAAATAAAGGGCTATGTGAGGAGCTGAACTGGGTTGTGAGGTCACAGGGCAGGCGAAAGCCATGACAAGAGGGTGGTCTGTGCGGGATGGATGCTCGGAGATTGCTGTTAGGAAGCATGCTTCCTATGGACACCCCTCTGCCATGTGACCTCCGTGTCTTCTATCCACGACCTGATGCATGGCGTGAGAAGAGCAGCAACACAGTGCTCTCGAGAGAGAGATGCAATAGGAATATCTGTCTTTAGAGGCTCACACATGCACTGTAAATTGTTTATTTAGAGTAAAACTCACCACAATCCGCGAAGGCTGGAGTTAGTCTCTGTCAAGTACTGGGACCAGCAGACAAGAAACTACATCTGCCTTGAAGGCAGACGTCAACTCACTCTGTAGAAGTCAAACCAAAGTCTCAAAGAATGTCACTTCACAGGAGTAAGAACGTACCCACTCGCTGCTGGGCAGGGCAGCTCCAGGGGATCCAGAGAATGGCAGAGTGTTTTGGGCTGGAAGGGACCTCTGAGATCACTTTGTTCCAACCCCCCTGCCATGGGCAGGGACACCTTCCAACACAACAGGCTGTTCAAAACCCCATCCAGCCTGACCTTGAACACTTCCAAGGATGAGGCTGCCACAACTTCTCTGGGCAACCTGTGCCAGTGCCTCACCACCCTCATGGTAAAGAATTTCTTTCTAATATGTAATTTAAACTTTTCCTCTGTCAGTTAGAAGCCATTCCCCCTTGTCCTGTCACTCTATGACCTTGTCCAAAGTCCCTCTCCAGTTGTCTTGTAGCCCCCTTCAGGTACTGGAAAGCCACAATAAGGTCTCTCTAGAGCCTTCCCTTCCGCAGGCTGAACTCGTCTCAGCCTGTCTCCATAGCACAGCTGGTCCAGCCCTCTATCATCTTCATGGCCTCCTCTGGACTTGTTCCAACAGGTCCATGACCTTCTTATGTGAGAGGTTCCAGAGCTAGATGCAGCACTGCAGGTTGGGTTTCACCAGAGGAGGGGGCGAGAATCCTCTCTTGACCTGCTGTGGCCGTGCTGGTCCTGATGC
This sequence comes from Climacteris rufus, assembly GCA_013398175.1. Classification (NCBI taxonomy): domain Eukaryota; kingdom Metazoa; phylum Chordata; class Aves; order Passeriformes; family Climacteridae; genus Climacteris; species Climacteris rufus. Next base: position 216,754 of record VZRZ01002044.1, on the reverse strand, counting down.
AGCCCAGGATATAGTTGGCTTTCTGGGCTGAGAGCACACAGTATTGCTTATATCCTCCTTTCATGTGATATCTCTTTCTTGCTTTCTGTTCAAAGGCTGCTTTGTCAATTCTCTGCTTTGTACTACGTTCCTTATAGGATTGCAGGGGTTTGTAACAACTATCACAATACCCGTAAAAAGTAATGAGTTAAAGGTCCTCCAGATCCACTCTTGTCTCACGTGTAATGCCTTACACACATTAAAAAAAAAAAATCCCTTTAACAAAATAGGAAAGTATCTCTGCAAACTGCTAATATTGCCTGGGGTGAGTAGACTTGGACATATCATTTTCTCAGTGGAGACAAGGGCTCTTGTGTACTTCTTTCCTTCATTCATCACAGTGGTGGCTCACTCTAACAGGTGGCGTTACCAAAACCTGCCTTTCTATGGATTGTGGTTGATTCTCTCAACGCCTAGTAAGGGTCGAGGTTTACTACAGAATTTCCCTCTGGACAACCAATAAAGGTTTTCTCCATTGGCTATGAGCAGAAAATATTTAGCTCTAGAGTACCTCTGAGGTATCCAACTTTCTGTCAAAAGTGACTGAAATTGTACAGCATGTTCAAAAGTACATGGGGAAAAAAGAAGAGGACTGAAAGGTTGGGCAGGCAAAGACGCTCAGAGAGAGTCAATCAGAAAGGTAGCATGATTGCACAGTACTCCTTTCCTTAGGAAACTAGGGCAAACAACATTTTCATAGCTTTTTATTATGTCCTGCTGTGCATTGGCATCTTCCATCTGCAAACATCAAAGAGCCACTGCTGTAGTAACCACACATGACATCTGAAGCTGAACAGGAGGAGGTGAAATCCCCAGTAACACGGGACCTATTTCTATCTAAACTTCCCAGGCAATAACACTAGAACAGTGTTTAATAAAATGCCTAACATAATGAGAAGCTGAGAAAACATTTTCCAAAAATTTGTTTCCAATCTGCTCTAACAATTGCCATCAAATCACGAAATTTTATTCTCATTTCAGCACAAAACAAATTAAACTTTAAATAAGGCCTATATTATGGCCTGAATGAAAAGGACGGTGTTTGCATTGAGACCTCTACCTGCATGGGTAGAGCAACAGGCTCATGGCTGAAAAACCAAGACTGGGCAGATGGTGACATTTCATGTCATTGTCCCTAGACACCCCCACATCAGTTCCAGGAATCACTGTGCAACTTGCCAGATCACAAGATGCTGAGCATTGTAGCAGAGGGAAACTGCTAAAGGGACGTCAAGGTAGCACAAATGATGTGATGAGCAGTCCTTCCTTGGAAAGAAGGTATGTTACAGAGGGATGTATTTTGGTCCTGTTGCATGTGAGCTTGCATGTTACAATTGCTTGTGCTATGAACTATCTTGTCCCCCAAATACTTCTACATCTTCCTTAGCCAAAAGCAGGAAATAACTGTCTCCTTTACTATAGAATTGCAGGAACATTTTTTTCAAGTCCCACATTAACAGGAAGAACCAGCAGGGAGTTCTTGAAAAGCACAACTGATACAATATATATGCTGCTTCATTTCAGATCTTGCCTCTCGCTGTGGTGAAGGGATGGATGTCATACCCTTTATGATACCGTGGTGTGCTGAAATGGAAAATGTGATTGCACATATTTCTGTGTATTAGCAGCCTTCTTGAGAAGGCTGTTAAAGTCCTTCTCTCCTGATAGCAAATTCTTTCCCTTTGCACTTATTATTGCAGCTGGACTCACCATTTCTGTTCTGACTCAGACCTCTCCTTACCCCAGGAGATGCTCAACAACATATCAAAATGTCCGTCCTGTGATTAGATGAAAGACAATGCACCTGGGCACCAGGTTTCCATCATGTACCTTGGAAGAGATGATTGTGCAGCTGCAAACACTTCTATGGAAGGCCCCGAGCTGGAACAGTGAGAAACGTTGAAGCAGCAGCTTCGTTTTGCTGCAGTAAATATAATTTGTTACTTGGCTTTCCTGATGGAAACATATGGCCATCATTAATAACAATCACTGATTATTAATAATAATCTAACTGAGCACAAGACACGATGGTGCACAAAATAGGATAAATCTATATTGGCAGACAATCTAAGGAGACAAAAGTGAGAATTATGCAGGTTTATTTGGGGATGTGATAGTCTAGAAGAGTGAACCAGAGCCTAGTCATCTGCAATCACACCAACACGTCATCTTTTATTGCAGCTGAAAACTGGCCTGCTCACTATTTCTTTCTTACATTTGAACACTACTCTTTTAAAAGTATGAACTGCATTGTGGAGTCAGATGCATAAAGGAAGCCAATAATTAACAAAATTATTGTTACATCTATTAACCACAGAGTCATCCTTCCAGGTCTCAGCAATTGCCCATCAGGGTCATATCTTTCCAAACGGTTTCATTTTGGCAGAATTTTCAGACATTGACTGCTGTGACACAGAATGACACATATTGTCTGGAATGACAGCTCTTAGGACATTGTATTCATCACTTGTAAGTTTTTAGCACAGTTAAATGTATTTAATTTCTTCATATCATAGCAGTGTTTTGGATTATAATATCTGTGAGTGAGTGAAATTTGAAAACTTGGAATAAAATGCAAGAAAGTTTCTCTCTGGGTCAAACTGTCCTTTCTCTGACATGTCAAGAACTTGTAGGCTACAGTGTAACGGATAAGGAAAAAATGAACCTTTCCTAACAGACCTTCTCAGCTTTTGGTGGTGATTTAAAGACCTCCTGAGCTAGAGTTTGAATATGGGCTACAGTTTTTGTGCAGTTACCACAGACACATGGGGTTTTTTATACCATCCAGAAGCAGATTTCTGCACACCAAGTGAAAAAGAAACATGCTGTCCCTGCTTGTTTTAAACCTGACACCAGGAACTTCGTCAGAATTTCCTTCATCACCAGTGAATAATCTTCCCCTTCTCTGCACCACTCATGGTGATACAGATCATGATCTTAAGAGCAGCCCAGGTAGATAAATTCCCCTGCAGATTGCCTAACTGGGACTTTGGTAAGTTGCTTCCCCTCCAAATGATTATTGCTGTTTACTTTTTGGTTTTGGTTTCAAATCAGCTTCATCTGACTTGGCAAAATCTGCTGCTGTGCTTTGTTTCCAAGGAAATATTTGGATCAAACATAGCAACCAGAAGCTGCTGTTATTATTATTTAGCAAATAGCCCAAACCTTTGTTTTCTACCCAAGCATCCCTCAGACTCTGAAGAGTTTGGAAATCTAATCGCACACTGATTCTTTGCAAACAATCCCTCTCTTTAAAATGGGCCAAGCCACAAAGCCAAATTCAATCCTGCTGAACCTTCACGTTGCTCAATACTTGACGTGAGCTCCAATCGCTGCTGTCTGTTTCCAACTCTGTTATTCATTACTGCTGCTATGCTGTGCCTCCTCCTCCCTGTATCCATAGGAAAATGCATCAGACCAAAACTGATGAGGCTTTCTAATATTGCCAATGGTGTTATTGCAGAACTCTGTTCATTATGTACCTTGAGGCTTATTAGAAACATCTGGAAATTTATGCATTGAGGGTGTCAACAAAGGCTTCTGAGATTTCACCTTCTTCCTCTCACACAAGCCTGTTTTAAATTTCTTTTGAGCAAACAGCTCCAAAACACCTCTTTTTCATCTCTAGTCAAAATATCACACTAGGTAAACCTACCCCATTTATATTCAAAATTTTGCTTGCTAGCTTGTTTTTTTGTTTTTGGTTTGGTTTTTTCTTTCCCTCCAGAATTGCACAATAAAAATTTAATGATCCTTTGCATATATTATAGACTTATATGGAGATCTATGCTGCTTAAAAGTTAAGCATAAGTGTTCACTTTGTAACAAATTGCTGCAGAGGTTTAGAGTGTCTGCAAAACAACTCTCAGCATGGGGCAGTGATAGCCAGGAGTAGGCATTTATCCTTTGCTCTTTAGAGATGTGACCCACTTTAACCATTGTAAGATGAAAATCCATCCACTTATACAGGCAATAGGGTGAATTAAAAACTGCAATCGGTGCCTGGTTCCTACACATGTGCTTGTCATTGCTTCTTTCGGCCTTCTTGCTTTATGAGTTTCCAGTTCTTGTGGGTTTGGGAATTTTCTGCTGAAGATTTTGAATTTTCTGTAATCTTCTGGGAAGATGTGACATCTACTTGCTGCTTTTCCATCAATCTCTTTGGACTATGTTTTCTCATCTGTTCTGCTAAGGAATATTCTTCACCTTTGGGCCCAAATAATACTGCTCAGACTCTGTCCATGACAGCAATGCCAGGGCAGTTCTCTCTCCCCCTCTTCCACCTTTGTTCCTTCCTTCTTCGCTTATTTCCTACATCCAGAGTGTGCCATGTTCAAGCTCCCAAGGAAACCTCAAAGTTGCTGGTAAGCCTGACCCACAACCTTTGCCTCCAAAAAGACCCAAAGACCTCAGTGTGATGTGTTTGCCCTCATGCATCACATTCATATAGCATGGAAGTCTAAGCCAGCACTGCTGAACTCTAGGATGCTGCTGTTTAGTTTCCTTCATATTATAGCCAGTTCTCTCTCTTGGTTTCCCTCTGAACTAAATTAAGTCATAATTGAGTATAAATACACAGGTTTTGAAACTGTGGTCATGCAAACTGCAATAAACTTTAGCAATAAACTTTAGCAATAAACTTCAGCAATAAACTTCATCCTCCTTCATTTGCTTAGTCACTGCTTGGTGTCAAGGGTTAGTTTCCCTGGAACTATGTGTCTTCTGCTCTGGAACAAGGCTTCCTTGTGACAAGATGGATGCTGTAAATAGAGATATCCACCCAAGTGGAGGGTTTAGCTCCAGGGGTGAGGGTTGGACAAGTTTTGTGCAAAACAGATGCCTTAATACAGTCCTTTCTCCTACTGTAATGTTAACTCACAGCAGAACACAACCCTTTCTGTGTTTCTTGCTGGAAGCATCTTTAGCATCAGCACAGATGTCCACTCAGGGGAATTAGATGCCTTTCTTCTATTTATCTGTTTTTCTGACAGACAATGAAATAACAGGGGTTAGCACTAAACAAAGCCTGGGGGAGATGGATGTATTCTACAAGACCTCAGAAACACAGAATGTTGATAAAGACACATAAAAGCCTTGTGGGACACCATGCCCTCTAGCCAGGGACTGGAGACAATTTTTTGTGTTCTGTTCCTGGAATAACACAGGACAGGAACACCAGTGGAAAAAGACATGTATGAACAGCGAGCAGGAGACGCAAGCACATTTCCATTATCACTTTGACTTGACTACATCCACCTATAATTCAATGGCTCCCGTTGCCATAGCAATGGAGTACCTCACCATCTTTATGTCTTTTTCTTCCCAAAGACCATAGGAGTTAGAGGAGGTATTGTCTACACATTGCAGACATGGCTATGGGTGTTTTAATCCCCCTCTTTCAGCACCTACTTGAAGTGATGGGGTCATTTCCACACCTTGAGTCTGGCAAGGAGGGAGCCAGACACCAACACCCCATCCCAGTGACTGTCTTCTTGGGAGGGGGTAATTGAAGATGAAAGGTGTTTTATGAGTTAAAGGGAGTTTAAGTAGAGTGCCGAGAGATAGAAAATCTTGGCCAAAGCAATCCCTTTTACCACATCCAAGATTGCTCAGATAGAGTAGTACCCACATGCCTGTGTATACTTGGACTTGGAGCCACTGTCTCAGGGTATTAACTTGTGGTGACATCCCTTCATTACCTCCATCCACTCAAGCTACTCTGTGGTGGGGGCTTCCTTTTAACCCCCCTCTTTCTGGGCAGCTGTGATATCTCAGCCCCTCACTGTAGGGCAATATCTGAACACTGATTACCATGCACACAATGGGCCCTCAGCTGTGAAAGGACAAGATAAAGCACTGTATGAGCAAGAAATTGAGGTAATTACCTCAGTTTTGAACCCCACACCATCCAAAACTCATCAATTAGTGTTTTCCACCTTTTTTTCCCCCCCAAAAGTAGTTTTGGTAAAATCAGAAGATGATCCTTTCGAAACACAGACAGGCCTCTTGCAGCTGTAATTTGCAGAAGGAACCTTTCATTTATATCCCTATCCCTGTGAATTTATTGCTTATGTTGGTATATGAGAACTGTAGCTGGTGATTTGCTGGGGCAGGATGGTGGGCTGTGCATCCCAATGGACAGGGATCCACAGGCTTTGCCATGTCCCGCCTTCTATCATCCGGAGCTGAGCCAGCCCTCCCTGGTTTTCCCTTTTGGGGCTGTGCTTCATAGAATCATAGAATGTCTTGGGTTGGAAGGGACATTAAAGATCATTGAGTTCCAACCCCTCTGCCCATCGACAACATCTTCTACTTAGACCAGGTTGCTCAAATCCCCATCCAACCTGGTCTTGAAGACTTCCAGGGATGGGGCATCTGCAATTTCTCTGGGCATGGTGCCAACGCTAGGTGTGACATAACCTATGGGAGACCACTGGCTTTTTTGAAATGTCAATAGGAGACCAGGTGGGACACTCTGGGGACGTCAGAGGGCATTAGAAAATTCCTACCTGAAGCCTGTCGGATGCCACATGGATATGTTAGACCCAGAGGACATCATGTATGTCCCTATACACCTGGGAGTGAAGCTGATGGGGCTACCCAGCTACTCCAATATTTTAGTTGGAGTTAGGCTACTTTTCAGCTCCCTGATGGCTCCAAAACCCAGCACTTACGTGGGAGTTCAGTTGCCCTGTAGACATGGAAACATATCCTGGCATCAGCTGGAGGGCTCAAATCCCACCAGTGCCACTGCAGGGGACACACGTGCCACCAGGCACAGCTGGGAGGGAGGGGATTTCTTACAGCTGAACAAACAGCTGTGCTGGGAGGAACGGAAACTTCAATGAATTTTGGGAGAGGGGGGACAAACTCAATGTCCAAGGCATTTTTGGAGGACGTGGCTTCTCAACCAATGGACCACTCCTGGGACAGCCTGCAGACCCACTGCTTAGGGTGCTGGGCCACTCATCTTCTCCAGTTTTATAGCAGGGGCTTACTTTGCCATCCACAATGTGTTGGCTGCACTGCTCTGAGGAAGACAGACCTTCCTCACCTTTCCCAAAGCAGCATCATGGTCGACCAACCAGAGGCTCCATTGCTATCCAACACAGAGCAATGTGTGAGAGACACAGCACACCAGGCAGACCAAACCATCCTTCCCCCAGCCAGCGGGTCCAAGCATCACTTTAATCATGGCTTAGGGCATTCCCATTCCCTGGAGGAATGAGCTGGGTGTTTTTCAGGCATCATGCTTCATTAAGTGTTTTTACAGCATTACTTTGCAGCTGCAGGGTGTGGTGATGGGGGGCTGCAGCTCTGACTTGCCCTTTGACAAGGGCTATTGCGCACATGGCTCGATGAGACCCTGCAATCATCTGGGCAGGAAAAAAACCTCAGAATAACCTAAAATCTGCAGTGGTTATAAGCTTGGCATTTGGGGAGTCCTCTGAATTGTTTGTCATTCTCAGACATTCAGCACGCAGGAAACTTAATTAAAATGAGGTGCTGAGAGAGGCTTGACGCTCTTCTCTCCCAAACAGCTCACTGCTTAATTGGAGAAACAAACTGTGTTCAGAGACTTAGTGGAACAGCCAAGCCTCTTTTGGACAGGAAAATGAAAAGGAAGGCTGAGGACACTGAAATATATTTTACCAGCACCAATTTCGGCTTGCTCTAAAGATAAAAATCCTTCTAGGGACAGTTTAGTCTGAAAGATGAACTGCCAATACACATGGTGAAATGTGTGACCAGGATAACAGAAATCCCCTCCTTTGTCGTGCTCTACTGTTTTGCTTGTGAGTGCTTGTGCCCTACAGAAACCTCCTTCCTGGAAAAGAATCCTTCTCTGACAGACCAGATGCTGATGCATAGTGTCTGATTCTCAGGGACCTGATTTTGTTGGGATTTGAGCATGAGCAGGGAACAAGATGGGAGCCCGGGGATAAAACTACCCCAGTTGAATTGCTTTCCAGTCTAACCAGTTGGGAAAGTGTGAGTCTACCAGCGAAGGAGCGCTCTCTTGTGGGCTACGCAGAGCGTGAGGAAAGCATGTGTCAGCTATGTTGGCTCAGAGGTGATTAATAAAGAAAACAAAGACTGGGGAAGAAAGTCATGACATAAGCCAGCATTGCAGCTAAGTGTAACCAGATGTCAGATTGTTTTGATCTTCTCCTGCAAAACCAAGGAAGAGGGAAGACAAATAAACTCTCCCCCCCC
>VZRZ01002044.1:128809-208473 GCA_013398175.1 Climacteris rufus | reverse complement strand
CCCCCCAAAGTCAGAGCCACTTTGGCACCCACTGTGCTGCTTGAGACTGACTGAGATGAAAGGTAAAGTCCAGTGCGTCACATACCCCTGGCTGGGGGCTGTGAATTGCAGAAGCATGTAGGATACAGCTTGCCACAAGGCACAGACATGCTGGGGTTGCTCTAACTTCCCCTGCGTTGAGGCTTTGGCAAAGCAGCCAGCAGCTGAGGATGGCAGCTGGACCAGGAAATTTCAATTGGGTGTTCTTCTGCCCATACTCATGAGAATGTGGTGAACACAAGGAGGAAGAAGAAACATAGATGATGAATGAGAATTCATCATATGTTAATTGATACATGATGGTTTACTCAAGGCTGACAGTGATTCTTACTTTTGCTTGGTGAGTGAAATGATTTGCCCGTGGTCTAAAAAAGGTTTGTGACAAAGCATGATAGCCTGAAACAAATTGTCCTGCCTCCTGGAGTACCCTCCACCTCTCTGGACCTGCCTTGGTGTACTGTGAAGAATGTGCAATTCACTCTGTTCACATTGTACCCACACACCCATTTCTGCTGCATGTTATGGCACAGGAGCTTTCAGAAACTAGAATAGAATCACAGAATTGTTAAGGTTGTAAAAGCCCTCAAGTCCAACCATTAACCTGGCACTTCCAAACCCACCATGTATACCCAAATGCCACAACTACATGCATTTGAACACTTGCAGGCATGGTGACTCCTCCACTTCTCTGGGCAGCCTGTTCCAGCACTTGACAACTCTTTCAGGAAAGAATTTTTTTTCCTAATATCCTGTGAAAAGATCCTGTGGTCCAAATTGAGGCCATTTTCTCTTGTCCTGTAGCTTGTTATCTGGGAAACAGCCATCAGAATATCTCAGAAAAACAACTAGGGCCTTTCCCAGCCCAGATCCACTACATGGAGTTAAGCTAATGTGCAAAATTATGATTCTTGCAGTTAAGCATATCCTTACATTACTTTCCTGTACAGGGGTTCCTCATGGCCCAGGAGAATTTTTGCTTGGCCTTTCCACGCAGAGGATAAGGCTCAGAAGTTAGGATAGGATCAGAACCAGAGTTTGATACTGTTGTGGATGGACATCTTCACTCATGCTGATGGAATAGTTACACCAGATATACATGATTATATATTACGTAGATACTATATATATTTTACTATATATGTCATGCAGATGGAGTACTCATGGCGTATTTACTCTGCTTCTTGACACCCCTCCTGCCAGTCTGCTAGATAGGAAGTCATTTGGCAGATCCTCCTCTAAACAGTCTAGTGCTCAGGAAAAGCAGCATAAATTACTCAATATGAGGTAAAACATGGCTTGCACATACGCCTACAGTCTTAGGGAAGAAGGAGAAGTGACAGCTCTTTGCTGCACCTGATGCATTATGCATTTGATATTTCAGTCACTCAGAGCGATGCTGAACCAGGTGCAGGCTTAGGACTGTGCTGTGCTCTTTAAAACAGGAAAAGGTAATCCAGGTTCCAGTGTCTCATTGTACAACACCGCATGGTCTGCTTCAGAGACAGCTGCAGAAGGTAGAAAGATAGAAGAAAGGAGGCAAGTGTCCCTATTCCACAGTACGATGCTGGCAGTGCTAGGAGGAAGATGCAAGCTGTCCTCCCCAGTGCCTTGCTCCTACTAAATCCATCTGAGAAGGAGGCAGTCCTAGACCTGGGGAAGTGGTTTCTCACCAGACTGCTGTGTTTTGCCTGCCTGTAAGCATTGGGAGCCTCACAAAGACACTCTGACATGAGTTTGAAAGGCCAAATGAGAACTGCCCTGGCAAGGGTCGGAGTCTGGGCTCAGATCCGTGTGGAACCTCTTGGTCCCTGTTGGCAAGCAAATGCCAGGGAAGCTGGAACCATGGAAAAGTCAGAAGCAGCCCATCAGAGCCAGACACAGTTTAGGATGATGATTTCCTGACCCACCTCTGAGAAATCTCCCAGCAGTTGTCTCTACAGATACCTGCAGACATCCCTGCCACTGGGTAAGACCATAGGCAATCCCAGTGGTTCCTAGGGCAGCAGATTCACTGCTTTCCCAGAACTGGATACTGATCTTTTTCTCCTGTGGCTCTGAGTATTCAAGATTTCCATTCTGGCTTGCAGAGCTCCCAGCAATGACTGCCTGTGCCTTGTGTCTGCTCCCCATACACAGCAGCACTGGAGGTATCAGAGCAACACACCGTCAGCCTGAGAGGCTTATCATTATCAGCTTAGGAGATGTAGGTCGTCAGGGAATTTTAATCAGCAGAGACACTTTCACATCCAAAGAGAAAAAGATATTATCAATTCTCTTAAATGAGCACCAGAAGAGATGAGCTGCAGCTCTTGGGACTCTTCTTGTCTTCATCCTGGCTGAAATAAATTGTTCCATGAAATGCAGCCATGCCATGCTGTTCCCTGACTGTATATGCCCTGGTTTTTCAGCCACAGATGTACTTAGAAAGTCACATTTCTCTGAAGGTTTTCCTTTTCCATGAGGAACACACTGTTAATTTCTCTCACTGATCTGGAAGGCACCTTTCATGATGGCCACCTGGAAAAGCTATACCAGGACACAGCAGGCTGGTGGTATTTAAAAATGCCTGTCTGTCTTCTGGGTGAGTGCTTATTTTCACTGACAGTTTTGATCTGTTTTCCTATCCTTCTCTCTGAGGCCATTCCTCACTTGCCCTGATGTAGCATTCCATGCTGTGCAGCAGCAGCTAATGGGGGCTTAGTGAGGTGTTAGCCTGGGTGTGCGTGTTTCAGAGGAAAGGATTAATACCTGGGGGCTTGTTTGGGACTCCTGCAGACTGCAGATTTGAAATATGGCAATGTTTACACTGGGATTTATCCTTTGATATCCCTTGATTCTGTCAACATCTTCATTAAATTATAATTCCATCCAAAAAACAATCACACTATTGGACTAAAGGTAGATGAGAGCAATTGATTATTTTATTTTTTCCTCCCTTCTGTGGTTAGTTGAATTGCAGGTGTTGCTGTTTGGGGTGCAGTTAAGACTGATTGCTTCTGTAACCCTAGGGGAAAAAGAAAAGGTGTGTTTTGCTCTGTTGTGTCTGGTCTTTGCTGAAGAGCTAAAGTATAAGTTTAACAGTGTGTTACTTGAGATGGGTTAACTGAGTTTAAGGAACACTACAAAATAACCATCTGCAATCATCCATGTGGTTTGAATGGCCCCTGGAAATAGTTATGTCAAGGGTTGTTTTTATAAATGGCAATTAATAGGCACAAGAAAGTAGGTGCCCTCTGTAACTAGGTACATTGACCCTCATTATGTTTTGTCCAGGCTGTGGAAATTATGAAAATATTTCCTTCAGAGAGGGAGGTTCATCTGAAAGGCTTTAAATAAAGTTTTTAAAAATGCTAATAGAAATTCCTACAGATTAGCTTTTCTGTTGGTCTAAAATAGGGCCAGTTAAATTCCAGCAAATTGAGCAGGCAGTGGTCCAACCCTGTGGATACAGAGGGGATTAGTGAGAAGGCTGAGGCAAAGCATGGGCTTTTCATGGGAGAGGGCTCCGCAGGGAGTGAACAGAGCCAGACTGCAGAAAGGAGGTGACTCTCCTGCCACAATGCAATGTAAAGCTGTTGCCAGACACTGCCAGAGCAGCCCAGAGCATATCTATAAATATATATATATATATTTTTATATACATATATATGTATATATATGCATGCATAAGAAGGATGTAGACCGGTTGGAGTGGGTTCAGAGGAGGCCATGAAGGTGATCAAAGTGCTGGAGCACCTCTGCTATGGAGACAGGCTGAGACAGTTGAGCTTGTTGAGCCTGGAGAAGAGAAAACTCTGGGGATCCCTTGGAGTCCCTTCCCATAAGAGGGCTACAAGAGAGCAGGAGAGGGACTTTTAACAAGGACGTGGAGTGACAGGACAAGGTGGATTAGCTTAAACTGATGGACAGCAGGGTGAGATTAGATATTGGTGAGAAATTCTTCCCTGTGAGGGTAGTGAGGTACTGGCATAGGTTGCCCAGAGCAGCTGTGAAAGCCTTCAGGGCCAGATTGGATGGGGGTTTTAGCAACCTGGTCTAGTGGAAGGTGTCCCTGCCCATGGCAGGGAGGTTGGAACTGCATGGTCTTGAAGGTCCCTTTCAACCCAAACTATTCTGTGATTCTATGACTCTATGAACTGAAGATACATATGTATATATCTATATATGTAACTGAAATGGAAGAGATGAAGACATCAGGTTGCTGGAAACTGCTGCCTCCTAAGAAGTTCCATGTACCTGGGGAAGTTCATACCTAGCTCATGCTCTGTATTAATTAATCAATTAATTCATGGATTTATGAATTTTCTGTAGATCCTAATTATGGCTGGACATCTGGGTATCCTCATAACAGAGAACAATCTTCTGAGAGGCAGGGTGAGAGCTGGAAGAAAATAAAACACCCGTACTGGGTGGCCTGTGCTATGGTTCAGTATCCAAGTTAAAGTCTGTCCAGCAGGTATTTGAAAGCTCAGATGTTTAGATAAGATTGCAAAACCAGCTATTTTCTTCAAGGTGTCAAAGATGCCAGGGGCTAGGAAAGACCTATTGTGATAGAAGATGTTCTGGTGTAATTTCTTCTGTGGGGTGTGTAAAGCCCTGGTGTAAAGGAAATCCAGCTCAGTGTCATTTTCTGGCTTTATTTTAGGGATAAATGCTGATTATCAGATCTGGCAGGATCTGATGAATGCTCCAGTGAGCTCATGTCGTTATGGGAAAGTTTGCAACATAGCGTAGGGTAAGACATCATGCAAAACATCAGCCATCCATGAGTCCATTGACGCGTTTGGAGGTCTTATTATCATTCCCTGTGTGTGGGATGGGCCAAAACTCATCATTCTTTCTCTGCCAGGAGATTTATTATGATTTTTTTCCCTTTTTTTTTTTTTTTTTGCTGCACTGCATTTAAGTGATTTACTTTTTAAATATCCAAGGAAGGACAAGCTTCCTGAACTTTACAAGTGCTGGGTGGGTCTGCTGTTCCCCTCAGGTTTTCTGTTGAGGACACCAATGAAATTGCAATTGTCACTGAGTGTGCTGGTTTTGGCTGGGGTAGAGTTAACTCTCTTCACAATGGCTGGTATGGGGCTGTGTTTTGGCTTTGTGTTGAACACAGAGTTGATAATATAAAGATGTTTTTGCTATTGCTGACCAGGGCTTACACAGAGCCAAGGCCTTTTCTGCTTTTTGTACTGCCAGGGTGGTGAGGAAGCTGTGGATTCATGGGGGATTGGGAGGAGACACAGGTGGGACAGGTGACCCAAACTGACCAAAGGGATATTCAAGACCATGTGACATCAGTGACATGACAGTGCATAAAGTGGGGGAAGAAGGAGGAAGGGGGGGAAGTTTGGAGTGATGTTGTTTGTTTTCCCAGGTCACTGTTACCTGTGATGGAGCCCTGCTGTCCTGGGGACGGCTGAGCACCTGGCCAACCATGGGAATCAGTGAATTAATTCCTTGTTCCTCTTTGCTTGTGTGCTCAGATTTTGCTTCCCCTATTAAAATATCTTTATCTAAACCCATGATTTTTTCAGCTTTTTACCCTCCCAGTTCTCTCCCCAGTCCCACTGCTTGGGCAATAAGTGAGAGGCTGGGTGGGGCTTGGTTCTGGCTGTGGTGAAACCCTGAGACTGCGCTGCTGTGGCTGGTTCCAGGTTTCCGGGCTTCCTTGTGACGGCCAGTCTTGCAAAGCATATACCAAATGCTCCTCTGCTTTCAGCTGCCTGCCTACGAGACAGACCTACTTGATGTATTTATTCCCAGATAAGACACCTGGCAATTTCTAAGGTCTCCAGACATTGATCCAGACATGTTAGAAGTTTTTTTGAATCTGACATATTTGAAAAAGAAAAGCATTTAAACACGCTGGGCAAGTGCTTTTTCTGTTAATGCCACATGAGACACTTCATCTCCTTCAGTATCTGGCTTTAACTTGCTCATTAAAAGCCCAGCCTTGCTAAGCCTCATGAAAAAAATTATGAACAGTAGGCACTTCTTAGGTTGAATCATAGCTGGATTCTAAGAGGTTTGGAAATGTCCCCTGGCAGAGGAGTGTTTCTCTATGTATTGCTGTATAATGAGCTTCGGGAAACGAGGCCGTCAAATTAAATACTCAGGTTTTGATGCCTAAATAAATACATGTATAAATACCTCATCTGGTGTTATAAGGATGTTTCCTGCCAGCTCTAATACTGACTATTCAAACTACCTGCAGCATGATATATTCCTCTAGTGCCAGTGCCATACACATCAGATTTCACAGTCTGCAAAATCAGTTTCCAAGAAAATCAGTCAAATCTAGCCATTTTGGGAAAGAAGTGGTCTCATTTGAACTTGGCTCTAGAGGAGTCAGGCATGACCTCTTGCTGCTCTGCTGCAAACCAGATAATCTGGAGAAAAAGAGATTCCAAATGCTTGACTGCAACTTGCAAGCAGGATAATATGCCACAGCAAGACACTGCTTCCCAAAAATCCCAGTTCCACCTAAAGCATGGGATATCAAATCCTTCCCATGCTGCAGAGTCAAGAAAGTGAGGTCAGGTTTTGTTGATATCCAGCAAACTCAGAGTCTTGGAAAGAACAAAATGGAGAGGACTGTCTAAAGAATGAAAGGGTGAAGGCTGACTAATGCTGAGCAGTGAAGCTGGACTGATAATAAATCTTATCAGTCTGACTTTACATAATTTTTGTGATCAAGTCACAAGTCTGGCATGTAAAGTGGTGATGCTGTCTTCCTAAATACCTACAAGTTGTCATCCTACTGAAAGGTGATATTGAAGAGAAAATGAGTGTTACATAGTCAATGTATCTGCATCATAGCAAATATAAAAAAATAGATTAATTGCTATTTTGACATAAAATAGTAGGTAAGAACCATCCTTTTTTAGTGTTTTCTAGTGGAGCCTATATGATCTGATTTTTTTTCCAGTGCTGTTCAATAACTCTATCACATTACCTGGAAGAAATAAAAAAATTATTATTCATATAACTTGCAAATTGGCCTGGAGCTCTGATTAAATGGAAATATTTGAAAAGCACCCACCATTGAAAAGATGGGTTTGTAAACATCTGGAAACACAAATTCATACCACACTTCCAAGGCAGATGTTTGCATCAGATCAGAGAAGGGCTTGAAAACAGTGTTTCTGCAAGCGTGTTCATCCAAGCTACAGAATTAAAGTGGAGAAAAATCAAATAGGTTATAAAAGATGCCATGACTCCTATATTCAGCATTAAGGTGTGAGGCTCACTAATTGATACTGGTTTTAATTTAGCTAAAAGGAAGAAAATTAAAAATGAATGTTTAAAGAGCATTGCAAGAACGGAATCCTGAAAGCATGCTCTGTGGCAAAAGTCTTAACAAGCTGTTTATTTATTTTACCCAGAGAATGACTAGGATGTGAGCTAATTATGGTGTACAAATGCCTACAGGGAGGTGATATTTATTGTGCTTCCTGTTTTTTTTTCTCCTCAGGCAAAGGCAGAGTGAGAGCCAGTGGCAGGAAGCTGAAGCAAGACACACTTGACGTTAAGTGGGTATTTTTAATGCTGAGGGTAATTAGCTGTTGGAATAACAGACGTAGGAACCCGGTAGATCCTCCAAGGCTGGAGTTTTTAATTAAGGCTCAGAGGACATGAAGAAAGGCTAACGTGATTGTTGCTGTGCTGCTCTGCCTCAATTTTCTCTATAATCAGTGGAGATATGAGACTTTTCTTCAGGGACAGCAGAACATGAATCAAGTTTTTCCCTGTCTCTCTCTGCTGACAGCAGAGATTTTCCAGAGAAATCAACTTTATTCAGCAGCACCCTCTGGTATAATTCATTACCAAACTCGTTTTATTTCCAGGATGCTGGAAGAACTCAGAGCAGGAGCAGCTCCTTGAAGGCTGCTTGGCCAGGCTGATCTGGGAGGTCAGACTGAGGGATTAGAGCACCCTCTCCTGCTCTAAAAATTAAAAGCAAAGTGATGCAGCTGTGGCTTAACTGTCCCATGGGAAATGTTATGTCACTTACACACTTCAGTGAGTACAGAAGAATGTTGGGAATTAATCCGATGGTATGCAAATAACACAACACTGCAAAGAAATGTTTGCTCTCTACTGTGGTTATTGCTGATAAGCTCTAGATGTGAGAAAAAAAGAGCAAGCTTTGGAGACATGGGCAAGGTTTTAAACTTTAATGTTATTTTCAGATGGATTACATAATTTTTTCGTTTTTTGCATCAGCTGTTTGATTTACCTTGTCTGTCTATTAGTGAAACCAATCAGGCAGCGCCAGAACCTGAGCTTGTTTTGCAGAAGTAGGAGTGTTATCCCCAGTCCTGGATATCCTGAGCATGGGAGACCTTGGATAGAACCATTTGGGATAATTAGCTTTTCCTATGGAGGATGGATTACTGCCACAGTTATTACCTGATGGAAGGAGGCACTTTTTACTCACAAACAAAAAGCAGAAATGGAGACAGTGACAAAGTTTTCAACCCACTTGCCTATGGAAATGTATGAATCGTTAAGGGCAGAGTAATTATGCTAATGAATACACCGTCAAGATTACTTTTTAATATTTCATTGCTGTATGACTGACCCACATCCTTTTCAACAGAGGAGATTTTAATGCCATAAGCAAACATCTCCTAGAAGTGAGTCACTGGAGCTTTTCAGCTTCTCCAGGAGACTTTGAGTCTGCTGACCTGAGGTGGAATTAAATTGTGCAACCCCACTGTCAATACTGAAAGAAATGACATAGCAGTGAGCATATGATGTATGGATAGAGACATAGATATATTCGTATATGGATAAATCAAACTTTTAAGTTCAAATAAAAAATATAAGACTCCCAGCTGAAAAAAAAACTTTATTTAATGTTACTTTTTGAGTAAAACTTGGTGTCCAAACCTAATGCATTAGTAGCATACAAAGCAGTGTTCTGAGTTTAGGTTTGGCATTGGAGTGTGCTTCAGGCACTTTCCAAATATGAAGCTGTTTGATAATCCCTGATAGCTATCTTGAGCTGTAACAGTCTTCAATGAAGGCCACGTCCAGGAACCTCTCTGGATGTGGACTGTGCAAGGAAATGAATGAAGGGGAGGAAACGAATGAAATTAACAGAGAGAGCTGCTCTCCCTGCTGCATCTGAAACACTTTGTGGCTTCCCTCAATCATTAGTCATGCGGAGCTGCTCCTGAACGCATGCCAGTGAGATGTGTATAATTCATGTGATGTACTTGAAGTTAATACTGCTAAAAGGTTGAATTACAAATTATTCCCTGTAGACCACAAATGCCGGTCCTCTGACCACAGCTACATTATTGCAAGGGGCTTCCTAGCTAGGTCAGGCATGGAGACATTTGAGGTTTTTCCAGGATGATAGTTGTATTGCCAGGTCCTCTGGGGAAGGTGCCCAGGAATGGTTTATTGGAGAGCTCAATACCTCTAGGGAGGTATCTGTAGGACACAGAGAAATAACCAAGAATCACAAAATAATAGAATAGTTTGTATTGGAAGAAACCTTTAAAGGTCATCTAGTCCACACCAAGAAGATGGATGCAAGTGTTAAAAGCTCTGTGTGTATCATGATGGGTACAAAGAAAAACAGGGAAAAGGGGAACATAGTGCATCAGCCGAATGATGAAGCCAAAAATCAAGTATTTTGCTCAACCCAAACCTAAAATACCTTTTGTCTCAGTTGCTTATAGGGCAAAAGAGGAGCCTTCTTTGCTGGCAGAGGGATTTAAAGAGCTGTTCTACAGGGACCAATCCCAGGAGCTAAATCCCACTAATCCAAGGGCTGAGCTTTAAGATGCCATCCCTACAACTGCTAGGTTAGATAGGAGTACATCTCTGCACTGAGACAGTTCAGAGTGAGGCAGACTTGGATGTCTGCAAAACCTTCAGGGACCTAAGGGCTTGGGAGGTTATAGCCCAAGTAGTGAAATGCTCAGAAGAGGAATGACCCTCACCAAAAGGGACATAGAAAGCTTTTGATGAGTCTCAGAGGGTCCC
This sequence comes from Climacteris rufus, assembly GCA_013398175.1. Lineage (NCBI taxonomy): Eukaryota > Metazoa > Chordata > Aves > Passeriformes > Climacteridae > Climacteris > Climacteris rufus. The sequence continues at coordinate 198,432 of VZRZ01002044.1, read as the reverse complement.
AGAGCACTCACCCAGATGGAATGGCCCATGCAAATAAGAAGTTGAAGAAAGAGGGCACCAAAGCAGGGGAAGCTGATTATGCACTGCCTGTTCTTGTGGGGGTACCCACATCCAAGGACAGCCAATGACACTGGAGAGAAGCTGCTCTGCTGTGGGTGCCTCCTTCTGGAGGTCTTCCTCCATCAGGCAGAGGGCCCGTGGGTGCATTTACAGCACACGCTGCACAGCGGTGCTCTGCACTGCAGGTTCCAGTGGCTGAGGATCCTGGATAAAAACACTTTTCCAGTAACGAACAGGTAAGCTGGGGTAAGGGCCCTGCTGTTTTTAGAGCACACATTTGCTGGGATCAGCAAAGTTTTCTAAGCTGTGGGGTGACATTGCAAATGAGGGGGAGACTGTTATGACTTTGCTATTTCTGTGCTTGGCTGTGAAGGGTGAGATTGTTATTTCCAAAAAAACCCACCAACCCTGTGGGTCTTACTATTTAACCAAGAATATTTTAAGCCAAGATTGTAAGCAAAGCTTTTGACCTGACAGTTATTTAGCAGTTCTTTATCTAAATTCAAATCATAATCCTTCTCTTCCCTCATTTTCTGATATATGTTTATTCACCTTTCAATTTGCCAGGTTTAAGAGACTCTGCTATGAGTTGTCCTTGAAATTTTTTTCAGAAAGTTTAAAAATCATATGCACATACATACATAGATATCCCTAATTATAAGAATATATATGTGTGTGTGTATTTGTCTTTCTATGGGCTCTGATTCATATTCAAAACCCACTGAGGATTTTTTGAGGGAAGATGATGGCTTAGTCCATTTCATCTTTTTATTTTCTTATATGGGTGTTTGTGTGATTTTGAAATTCTCTTTCTTAGGAACAAAAGCACAGTGTATCCATAGATTGTACTTCCTGCTGCAAGCAGAGGGGACTCATTCTTCACTGTCTGGTTTCAGAATATATTGCAAAGCATATTAAAATTTTTATATGTGTGCGTTTAAGGGTTATGGCATGTCTGACTCTGGTTGGACACCTTTATGCATGGTGAGGTGGCTTGTGTGGTGCACGTCCACGTGTCTGTGCATGGCTTTGGCTTCTTATAGACTTGTGCCTTGAGAGCTGTTGTGCAATTTGGGCTGACTCAGCTGTATCTACATGCACTGAACAAATATGTAGGCTGAAAGGCAAACATAATCTTCTTTCCTTCCAGCACCTGGTAATGCACTGCCTGGCTTCCTGAAGGACTTGGTGCAGACCTACCCACCTGTAAAACAATGCCATTTCTCCTGTGGCATCCTAACAGCTTCTTCTGGGTGCTGCCGAGGCACATCAGATTGCATCCCTTCAACACTGGAAATGCATCCAAGATATTTTTCCAGGATCTCTGGTGGCTGCTCTTTGGAATAATCTTAGTTTGCTCTCCAGCATATTGCTCTGTCTTTAAAATTGGACTGCTTGGACCCTGGAACTGTGACCCCTTCTTCTCCAAAGCCTTTCCCCATGTGGCTGCCAGGTTAGCTGTGGGACGAATAAGCAGAGACCCTTCATTAGATCTTGGCCACAGGCTGGATTATGTGATCTTGCAAGAAGAATGTGAGACACCGAGAGCTCTGGTTAGATTCATTGACTTTGGAAAGCTTTCCTCAGCTTTCATAGGCCCTCTGAACCCTGGTTTCTGTGAGGTGGCTACACATTTAGGGGAAAACTGGAATAAAGCTATCTTCTCATGGATGTGCATCAATTATAAGCTGGATTCCACTATCCAGCACCCTGCATTTGCAAGAACTCTGCCCTCTCCAACCCAAGTTTTGTTTACAATAATGAAATATTTTAACTGGGCTCATGTTGGCATCATAGCATCCAATGAAGATATTTGGATGTACACAGCCAAGGAGTTAGCAACTGCACTCAGGAACCACGGACTACCTGTGGGCATTGTTACATCCCTGCATAAGGGAGAAAAAGGCATTGAAGACACCTGGAACAAGATTAAAGAAATTAATGACATTAAAAGTAAGTGCTTTGAGTCCTTTTTTTTTTTTAAATTTTATTTTCTCCAGAGGAGGACTGCATTGTTATCCATTGTTATCCAATTGTTATAGTTTATAGAATGAAAACTTAAAGTGGTTTAAATCAAGCAGAATTTTATCTCTGATCTTAATGCAGCCAGGGCTTCACCTAAAAGAATGCTGGTCATTTTGTGTGTGATGAAGACAGAATAAAATAGTCTACTAGAGCCTGAAAGACTGGATCCAGCTTGTCTGAAAATAATTATATTTAGTAGACGGTTCTCTGTGCTTGGCTCATGTAACAAGGAGTTTATAGGAAGGTTTTATATTAATGGTAATTTGTATTCTGGATTATTAAAAATTTCACGCTTTGATGCTGTGTCCTGTATTTCAGCTCTCCCCACCAGACATGGGGACATTGGCCCTATGGCATTTTGCAGGTAAAGCCACAGACTCTGGGCAGCTGAGCATGAACCAGGTGTTTAAACACAACACAGTGTCCAACCTAAAATGCGTATATTTGGTGAGAGGGTGAATGTGTGGAGGTTGGGCATTGCTTACAGCTGTGTGGTGTCTGCTAGCTCAGGGCACACAGAGGGAAAGCTCAAGTCTTGGGCAATGACAACATTGACCACAACTACCCGTCCAGTTAACCTGTGCCTCACTTCTGTTAAAATTTCTCTCCATTCCTTCTTCTTTACAGCTCCAGAAAGGAGTAATATGCACAACCCCCTTTGCTAGGTGTTGCAGACCTCCAGAGGCTGACCAAAATGGGTGTGGCTCCCAGCTTCCTCAGCACATAACAACGGAATCTGACCTGACAGAGTATTTCGGACAGCTCTTTTATAGCAGGGGATGCAGCTATTTTCTATTGAAAACCCCAGATAGATTAACACCACTCTCTGTTGTCCTTGTGTTCTAGTTATACTCCTGTGCATGCATTCTGTTCTCATCGGAGGGCAGGAACAGGCTACCTTACTCACAAAAGCTCTGGAAATGGGCCTAGCAGATGGAAGATACATCTTTGTTCCATATGACACTTTGCTGTACAGTCTTCCTTACCAAAACAACTCATTCAGCATCTTTGATAATGACAGCAAGCTCCGGGAAGCGTATGATGCGGTGCTGACCATCACACTGGAGTCTGGAGAAAGGACTTTCTATGATGCATTCAGGGAAGCTAAAGAAAGTGGTGAAATAATCAGGGATTTGGAAGTCACACAGGTAAACATTCTTCCTCTTGGGCTTTTCTGGGACCTCTCAACAGGAGACAAGAGCAATAGTTATAGAGAAAGTACAGGGAAGAGTCAATCCAGACTGCACGCTTTCGTTTTAAGAAAAATATGGAAAAATTTGAATATGGTCTACATTCATCTGGAAAGATCATCTCTCCTGGATGTCTGGCAATATAACTTACTTGGTTCAACTTCAGGACCATGCTGGGAATTTAAGGGAAAGGGGTAGTCTCTGAGGCTCTTAGATTTGGTTTGCTATGTGCTAACTGCAATAGACTTGAGTTGAAGATGTCTCTCCTAAGGTGGATGAAGTCCATGCAGTTTGTAATGAACCAAAATAAGATGTCCATATGCCTGAGAATTTGAGGGGATGAGACAGACTAATGAAATATGGGATGCTTCTAGGGGGAGATGCTTAAGATCATTGCTGCTTCATTCTTCTTAGCACTATAGTCAAAGTTATTCTTTATCAGCACAATTATCTAAATGTCACTGGTAACCTACTTAAAATTAAATCAGTTGTTATATTGTGGACATTTACAAGAAGAATTGGGGAATTTCATGCTGGTGAAGAGATATGGGATTCAGATGAGCTAATCTTCCAATGACCTTTCAGAAAATTACAAGTGGTTCTAAGGCACGACTTATGAGAACTTACCAGTGGATGTCTACTTTAGAAGAAGATGAATCATGCCTTGAAAGCATCAATTTCTTTCCCTTCACTACAATGAGAGCCCAGGTTAACTATATTGAGTGTCGGGTTTTTGTTGTAGATGTCAACATCTGATCAATTAGTTCCACCATGAATATCAAATTCTGTGGCTCCCAAGAGCACTCCTCATTTTTCTCACAGGTCTATGGCTATAATCTCTCTCCACCTACCAGCTGTGAATGACCACATGATTGCAAAAGTCACCATTTGTGTTAAAGGTTTCTGTATCAAGTCTGGCACTGAAGGGAACAATGCAAAGGGAAAAGGCTCTGTTACCCCACAGAACAAGTTTGCTGTGGCTCTGCTTTGGGATTTTTATGTTTTAGGAATAAATAATATTCTGACAGAGAAGACTGATTCTTTGCACATGACACTTTTCCTGTCTCAGTAGGGAGGGAGGAGCCTCTGACTTCAATCTATATCTCCTAGAAGATATTTTAGAGTAATATTTTGAGGTAGATTGTGATAAGTTTCAGCTGAATATCAGGCTCAGAGTCTTGGCTTTTCCCATCATAATGCAATTTTTCATGGTTTTAAAAATATTTTGAAATTGCATTTTGGGAAGCAACCATAAGAAAAGACAGACATTCAAAGTCATGTATATCTTGGGTCTATCCAGAGCTACTTTCAGCCTCAGATTCTTCAAACCTATTACTCTGTGAGCCTTAATGTTCAGTTGTCTCAGTACTTGAGTTTACAGCTTAGCCAGTGGGACAATATTTTGCCACAAATCTCAAACTGGAGGTTAGGAGCAGTATACCCTGACCTCAGTTTTTCCTGTATTTTTAGGTTTCTCCACTCTTTGGAACAATCTATGATGCCATTTACTTCATGGCAATGGCTATAGACAGTGCCCGGAGGAAAGGAGTCAGAGCCTCAGGAGCCAACATAGCTGAGCACATAAAAAACTTCAGTTTCCCTGGATTTAGTCACCGTGTAGAGACAGACAGCCATGGGAAGGGGCTGAACAACTATGTGATACTGGACACAGATGGTCATGGGAACCAGCTTTTCCCAACCCACGTGCTGGACATGTCTGCAGGCTCTGTGGTGTCCCTAGGCCAGGCCATACACTTTCCCAATGAAGTTCCACCCAAACCAGACTCCAGCTGTTGGTTTGATCCAGATGTTCTCTGCACTGAAGGTAAGAAAGAAAGAAAAAAACCAAATCAAACAAAAGAGACAAATGGCATTGAGTCTATGCTTCTCATTTCTTTTGTCTTTTCTCTCACTCCGGGTGGTTATCCCTTTAAATTAGAACTCCCCAACAAGAAAAGTCTACATTCAAGAATTTAATATAAAAATACCCAATCATTGTGCTGTTTGTAATGGGAATCCTGTGCTGGGATACCGCTATTGATCCACAGTACTCTCTTATTGCTCGTCAGGTCATGGAATCATAGAATCATTATGGTTGGGAAGGACCTTTAGGATCATTGAATCCAACCACTAACCTGACACTGTCAGGCCCCCCTCTAAACCATGGCCCTAAACACCATATGGATATGGTTTTTGAACAATTCCATAGCCATTAATCCCACTGCTTCCCTGGGCCAACAAGGTTGTTGCCACATTTATGTATTTGAAAGGGTGGTCTGGGTCTAACAGCCAACACCTGTCTATTTTAATAGTAACCATTATATACCAGAGGCTCCACCCAGCACCGTGTCCCTGTCCTTCGGAGGGACAGGGCACTAATAGCATTTGCCTTGAAGACAGACTAAGAGAGCTGAGGCTCTCACCACCTCTCCTATTAACCCCAACTTCTTTATCAGTGTGTTTAGCAATGTAGCTTGAAGGACCACCAGAGCTCACCTCATCGAGAAAAACTTATAATCATTACTCAAAATAATTCAAGTTACTGTAGACAACAGAGGTAGTAATTGAAGGCTTGTGGGCAGAGATATCTGTGCAGCTCCCTAGGTATGTAAGACTGGGCACTGGTTTTACTTACAGCTTTTAAGTTGAGTCATCTGTGGTGCAGTTTTAAAGTTCACAGGGAAGCCAAAATCTCAGGGTAGAATATTTAACCTACTCCTGACATATTTACTTACATTGCTAAGCAATTACAACTACTGCTCCAGGATATGACTTAAACAGACAAAATGAACCACATCTACAGAATATTTCATTCAGTAGCTGAGAAAACCATTCCCCTTGGCTTAGCCACAGCTAAGCTGACACATAAATCAGTGTCACTCTATGAAAACTGAAGATATACTGATTTTACAGCAACTGACAAGTAATAGGAAAGACAAATAAAATGCTATAATATATCTAATTTTGCACTGCCCCTAGGAACAATGTAACAATTCAGCATCTTATTGCAGTCTATGGAAAAATCCCACTGATTTTTAGAGAGATTAGATTTTATGATCATACCTTTACAAAAGCATAAGGTTCTAGGCATTTTCCAGTGAAACAGCAATTTATTATTATTACTAGAATTTCAGAGACTGAACTTTATGACTAGAATTAAATACAGGCTTCGCTCTGGCTTTTGTAAGAAGCTAGGGTTGGAGGGGGATTGGATGTGAAGTTGTCAGGCTGCTGTGGCTCCTAACTCCATGTTCACTGGGAGCAGGGCTGAGCTGGTGTTCCCAGTACACGGGCACACAGACACACTGCAGACACAGCCAGTCACTGACAGAGTAACATGTGCAGAAGAGCTATAGGTTTACAGGCACCACCACCCACAACCAGCATTGCTGGGACATGGACGGTCCTGCTCTATTGCACCACATAATTAGGCTCCAAGCTTATTACCAGATCTCACAGGCCCAGCTGCTGCAGACTTACAAATGCATCCTCTGGTAGACAGTCCAACCCAAATCCCCCCACAGCCAGCTCTCAAACCCTTCAGTCTCTGCAGGAACTGACTCTAGACTTGTGTTTTCTCATGGATTGCAGGCTCCAGGACTTACCTTACCTGTTAGTAATGTTGTTGATGTTCCTTTTAGAATATCAAAGCCCCATTGAGCCTGATCTTGAACACTTCCAAGGATGGGGAAGCCACAGCTTCTCTGGGCAGCCTGTTCCTGTGCATGTGTGAGGACAAACAGGGGGCCCTAGGCTGACACAGTAAAATTTCAGTTAAAATATTCTGTCTTTTCCTGAAATGGGCATCAATTTTCAAACATGCCTTCAGCTTACTCTGGAAAGCTCTAGGTCTCAGTGCTTGCAGATAGGTACAAATGTGACATAGAGTCATGAACTTTTTATCAATCCAAATTTCTCCATGTTTGCTTGTGTTTATAGATCTCTAAATACAAACAGAATAAAATAGAAAAATCACAAAACAGAAAAGACAGACACAGCAAACAGTTCCCACTGAAATTTAATTCATCCACTCGTGTCAACTTCTCTTAGCTCTCTAGTAAACACACTCCTGAGCAAAGTGTTTGTCTCCAGTGCTTTCTGTTGATGGACCTGTTGAGGAGAACATCAACCTTCTGCTCCTTCTCCTCTTCTTCTCTTTTCAGCATTAGAAATCTGTAGCAGAGAATTAAAAACTCAGATGGGCCAGTGACTCACTCTGGCTGTTGTTTTGGTACCACATGATAAAAATTATTCAGCATTTCAATTGATGGAGAGAAAAGGGTCAAATGTTAAAAAGTTACGAACTTTGCAGAAGCTTCCTCTAAATCTTAATACTTCCTTTTGAGTCTAGTCTTTATTTACTTGAAGAAAAACTATTTTTCCACTGATCCAGGGCTCTAGGCCTGGTTTAGAAAAAAAACATGCATGGAAATAAATAATTAGAGTAGTTGCAGTCTCATGTAAACCAAGTCAGTAAGTATTTGTGTATTCACAAATAAACATTGCATAAATATTGTCTTCTGGCATTCTTCTGGCTGAATATTTGACTTTATAATCCAGTGACCTGATATTGATGGTTTTAATAGTATTGCCTAAATCAAAATGCTTTTCTAATTCACTGATTCTTTTCCCATCTTTGCACAGGGATTGAACCTGAAGTCATTATGTCAGGAATAATGCTGTTATTTGTCCTGGTGCTGTGTGCTGTGGGCCTGGCTTCTCTCATCAGGTAAGAATTGCAAAATACATTTGAGTTGATGCCACTTTTAGCTTCTGTGTGAGGCTTGTGCTTTAGCCAGCAGTTTAGACTATGTACACGTAGAAGTTCTGATTGTATATTTTTCTCTCCAGCCACAGATCTCTTCACATTTGTGGTTGGTTGACCCTGGCTACATGCCAAGCATTCATCTCTATCTCTCCCTTCCTCAGCTGGACAGGGGAAAGAAAATAAAACAAAAGGTTCATGGGTCAAGATAAGGTCAGGAAGAGACCATTCAGAAATTAGCACAACAACCAAAATGGAATTGACATGGGGAAATTAAAGTTATTACCAATCAAATCAGAGTAGGATAATGAGAAATAAAATGAAATCTTAAAAACACCTTCTTCCCATCTCTCCCTTCTTTTCACGTTTAACTTTACTCCCAAATTATCTCCTTCCTCCCCACCAGTGGCACAGGGAGCAGGGAACAAGGACTGCAGTCAGTTCCTCACACATTGTCTCTGCTGGTCCTTCCTCTGAGGGAAAGGACTCCTTACACCCTTCCCCTGCTCCAGCAGTCTGTTGCTGGAAGGATTAGCTGGATGAAGGGTCTGAAGCATTAGGAAGGTGGCTATCACTTTGGAAGTGCAGAGGGTTTGGTTTGCCATGCAAACCAAAGACAGGAATCTGTCTCAAGAATATGAGGGTGGAGGCCAAACCTTTTTCTTACTCCAGATCATTCCTGCCAGGATTTCTGTCCCTAATATAATCATGTTTCCTATGAAACACGTGAGGCTGACCATCTGTATTTTGTCCATGTACTAAAGAGAAAGAAAATACCTCTGGAGAGGGTTTGGAGCATTTAGGATACATCTTTATTTTCACATTGATTCACTCCCTGTTTTGAATAGGAGTTCAGCTCCCTGATCATTCCCATTGTATATATATTGGTCTGGCCATGGGATCTTCAGAGAATATGCAGTAGTCTTCTGGGGAAGGAATAGTTTCCAATAACTGTATAGCTCACACCTGTGTCTCAACCCTATATCCAAGGTAGAAATGAGCCAGAATGGAATGGCTGGTCCAGGAGATATGGATCGCTCTTTGGCAAGGACACTATAGCCTCTGGAGCAGTCTGTTTCTAATTATTGATGTCCACATGACTAAATTTAGAGTGAAAATAGACTGACATTGTAAGGCATATTTACTCATCAGCTGCGAGTTCAGCAGAGCAGGATTCCTAGATTATTCCATCTAACCTTGCCTCTCAACTAATTCCCAGACAGGTTTTCTCTCCACTGCTGAATCATTCCTCCAAACCCAGAGGATATAAGGCCACCCAGCAAGCCCCCAAACAGTTCCCCTACTTTCAGCACACAGCTGCTTCTGGTAGAATTGCAGACACTGAGGTGGTTGCCTTCATCCACCCACACTTAGAAACCCTGCTCTGTTCCCTGGCCACCATCCTCTACAATTAAGTAAATAAAAGACAATCTTTCTGCCTACTCTATTTGTAAACTCTTCCACAAGTGCCAGGCTGTGCTGAGCAAAAATGAATGGCCATCTGCAAGGGAAAAAAAGGTCCAGCATGGTTCAGACAATGATTTATATTAGGAAAGGGTGTGTCTGGTACTAAATTTGAGCCACAGCATGGTCTGAGTTGAAATGTGGAAGCTCTGGTCTTAGCTCTGTCAGGGCTATGCTACATGACCTTAAATGAGTCACTCCACTCTCTGTGCTTTGCTTTTGGCACAGGGATGCTTTCCTGCATGCTTGGGGAGAGGATGTGATTGGTCAAGTAAGGTTTCTCAGATGGATCAGTGAAAGGTACATAAGTGATGACTTTTTTCATGGAGATGAGTTGGGTGACTTCGGACAGTGCGGTTAGAGAAAGACTACAAAAATTCCTCCCAGGTAAAGCCTGTGGTTACATGGGCAAGACTCCCTCTGAGCTCCAAGAAATTTTCTGCGCCCTTCTAAAATGCCCAAAGTGGTATATTGAGTGGAAAAGTGAATTGTGGTGATGTGGAGGTGTTTTATGTAAAGGAGTCCTTCTATGGTAGAGTTAGCAAAAGTCATCCTGTTGTTCACTTCATCAGGGAAACTCTTAGGAGAGTGCAGATCAGACATCTGCTGTAGTGTTAACAAAGTTCCTTAAACAAAAGCAGTGACACTGAGGGCATTGGGGGAGCTTTCCCTTCCCTTTCCTGCTCCTGCTTGAGGGATTTTTGACTGTTGAATAGATACAGTCTGCTTTGTGCTCGGAGTTAGACCTTGATATCCATTGAAACAACGGGTTCAGAATGATGAGGTGTGATATCGCATGTGCCATACAATCCCATGTAGCTTTTCCCTCTGTATAAACCCGTGACCATTACAAGGGCACATCTTGCTCTATGCTTCACAATGCACCATGCTACGATGTAGAGACTCAGACAACATGTTTAGACAGTAACTTTTGTCCAGGCAGCTTTTATAAATTATCCACAATTCAGCTTCAGTTCCTAAGGAAGGCTGGTGTGGTTTGCTCACGACCAGCTGGACTAATAAAACCTATTTTTGTCTCCTAATGAAGAATGACTTGGGACATAACAAATAAAAGCAATGAAAACAAAATATGCATTACATACACATCCAATTAATATTTGTAACCAGATAAAATCAAGTTGCTTATTTGTGATGAGACCCTTTGAGATGATAGCTTTTGTAGTCTGTGAAATGGACAACTCTTGACCAAGGCGATTTGAGTCCAAGCCAAGGCATTGTGATTTGTCTGCTGCTTTCACCAACATCCATCCCCACTCCTACAGCATTTTAGACCTTAAAAACCATCTAGTTCCAACACCTTTGCCATGGGCAAGAACACCTTCCACTAGACCAGGTTGCTCAGAGACCCATCCAGCTTGACCTTGAATACTTCCAGGGATGGAGCATCCACAGCTTCTCTGCCCAACCTGTCCCAGTGCTTCACCACCTTCACTGAAAAGAATTTCTTCCTAATATCTAATCTAAACCTTCTCTCTTTCTGTATAAAGCCATTCCCCCTTGTCCTGTCACTCCATGCCCTCATCAAAAGTCCCTCTCCAGCTCTCTTGTGGCCCCTTTAGGTACTGGAAGGGACTCTAAGGTCTCCCTGGAGCCTTCTTTTCTCCAGGCTGAACAACCCCAACTCTCTCAGCCTCTTTCTTTAGCAGAGGTGCTCCAGCCCTCTGGATCATCTTTGTGGCCTTCTCTGGGCTCACTCTAACAAGTCCACGATCAGGGGTCCCAAAGTTGCATGCAGCACTACAGGTGCAGTCTAGTACTGCAGGAAAGCCAGATGTGGGGAATTCTGAGGGGGTGTAAATCAGCTACCTGCCTAAAAATAATGACCATGACTCTCCAACTCTTGCAGGCAGAGCATCTTGAACAACCAGCTTTTCAAGGGTCCAAACAAGATAATACTGACCTTGGATGACCTGGTCTTTGTCAACCCAGAGCTGCATAGAAAGGTAAGTCCTTCTACTGGTGAAGGTAATTGGTGGAACACTCTAAAACAGGTTTGCTGTGTGGTATTTTCATACCCACGAAGCTCTGGAAAGGTCATTCACTTCTCCATGTCATTTTCCCCTGCATACCAGAAAATTTCCCATATGCTGAGTGTTTCTGAGTCTCAGATTAGATGTCAGAGCTCTTACGATGGTGTTAAATAGTACCTTTGATTGTGTTTGGTCTAACTGCCAGGGCTTATTTCTTGTTTTTGAGACTGGATGGTATGCCACAGTGCATGTCCATATAGATAAACCATCTTACCCTCTAAAATAAAGTGTCTGCATTCAAACATATTAGAAACCATCCCTGGTCCATGCTGGCTCCAGAGCTGGTGTTCTACTGAGGAATTATTTCCATTATTATTCCCATTATTTCCTTATCAAGAAATCTGTGGTGCAAGGCAGAGCTGGAGTGAAGGTTTACACCCAAAAGTCGCAGCTGTCTTGCACCTGCTTTCCTTGCCTTCCAGAGGCTGACCTTGGACAGTCTGGCTGATGCAAATACCATAGCAGTCAAGAGCAGAAGCATGAAATCTGTAACCCGCTCCTCTTCCTTGAAAAGCACAGTTGCCACCCACGAAACCTCCAACGTGGCTCTGTATGAGGTAGGTAGGGACCTCATGCAGTCTTCTCCCACTGCTTCTGTTCACTGGACTGCTCATGGGGAAAGTCTTTGGCTGCAGTACTCTAGGTCCCAGGATGGAGACACTGTGAACAGACCCTAAGCATGACAATCAATTACTCCCAAGCATGGACTTGGCAGTGTTTAAGGTGACTCTACCCCAACTCTTACCCTGACTCTTGGAGTCATGTGGGATTGTGATAGTCAACATTCATATGTAGCATTGACAGGTCTGATCCTCTCAGAGAAGTCACCACCTAAAGGTACCATGAAGAACCTTTTTTACAAGACAGTCTCTGGCTGGTGACATGTCTAATAAGGAACTTTCTCACAAGATAGGATACAAATGCACAAATAGAAGCTCTCAAATTCCTCTTTGTGACAATAGGACTGCATGGAGCTAAAGCAGAGGAAACCGCCTAGAAAATTCACCCCATCCATCAGTTCTTTCCTGAAAATATAACTTTTTTGTAAAAATGGCTTAGTAACTTTTCCTGAAGAGGAGCAAAATAAATTGGATAGATTGTTAATACCAGAGAAAAGCTTTGGCCAGAGTTATTTTCCCTTTTAATCAATTTATCATTGTTTATCAGATACTAACACAACCTCCAGGCGTGAAGTTCTGATCCAGGGGAAGGTCCTGCCTCACCCCTTTTTTTGAGGATTTGCTGTGGATATTAATTTTTGGGTACAGTACATAAAGAATCCACTGCCAGGAACATTAAAAATCCCCAGCCATTTTCAAAGTCAAGGATCTGGGATTCAGATCTAGATCCCAATGCCAGCTGTTTTTCAGAGATTTGTTCTATCATTCACCCACCTGTATTGTGATTAGGGGACTGGAGCATCTCTCTTATGAGGAAAGGCTGAGGCAGCTGGGCCTGTTCAGCCTTGAGAAGAGATGACTGAGAGGGGTCCTCACCAATATCTATAAATGTCTGAAGGGTGGGTGCCAAGAGGATGGAGCCAGACTTTTCTCAGTGGTGCTAAGCAATAGGACAAAAGGCAATGGTCAGAAACTGATGCACAGGAAGTTCCGCCTGAACATGAGGAAGAACTTCTTTACTGTGAGGGTGACCGAGCACTGGAACAGATTGTCCAGGGAGGGTATGGAGAGTTCCTCACTGGAGTTACTCAAAAACTGCCTGGACAATTGCCATTCTGTGCAATGTGCTCTAGGATGACCATGTTTAAGCAGGAATGCTGGACTAGATGATCCATCAGTGTTTCCTTCCAACCTTAACCATTCTCTGGTTCTGTGATTGTGGACAGGGAGACTGGGTGTGGCTGAAAAAATTTGAGATGGGAGCAGTTCACAATCTGCGGCAAAGTTCCACCAGCATCTTAAGGAAGGTAGGAATAGGGGGTGACAAGATGCGGGGAGGGAAGGTTTCTCAGGGGGTTTTTGCAGCTTCAGGGTGTTTCTATTGTCCTTGTCTCCTGTTTATCCATTGAATCATGCTTCCTGGTTGTCAGTGAGTCTTGTCTGATGAAATGTGGTAAAATGAGCCATGCACAGCTGCATCTGACAAATTTACCAAAGATCCTTCTGTTGGGGTAAGCTGCTTGTAAATCCCCACACTGGACCTGCCACTTCACAGCTGGTGCAGTGCTAAATGTACAATGAATCCTCCAGGTGACCTTGCCTGGAAATGCAGAGTGGTTTGGGGAACTCGTCCGTGCACAGTGCAAGGCACTGCCAGACGTTTTCGTATGTTGGCAGTGTGACACAGACACAGTTGTGCATTTCTCTGGGATTTGCTTTGTGTTTCCACCTAAAATGCCTGTTAAAAATTTAATTTTAGTCCTCAACTTTATTACTATTACTAAATGACCAGAAAACATCTTTTTTTTTCCAAATTCAAGGTCATCAGTAACTAACAACTACTTAGTTGTTTCTAACATAGTAGTGGCATTTTTACACACACAAATAAAAAAATTTACAAAGACATGTCTCCAAAGGCACCATTGATGGATTACTTTGGACCCTCTAGGTATGATATTGCTTTCCAGATCAGACCAGACCCAGAGCAAGATGTCACATGCTGAACTCAATCTACTACAGCAAAGCCATTTTGGCTGAGTGAAAGATTCAATTCTGTTTGTCTAAACAAAACCCAAATTTCTGTTCAGTTTACTTTTGCTATCCTGCTTTCTTTGTCTTAGTAGACAAAGGAAAGCAAAGCCTGAAGAGTGTTGAGTAGCCAAAAATAAGCACCAAAGAGCTTGTTTCCTTCCCCATTCTTGTGTAGAAGGCTGCTTGGGAGTACAAGAGTGATAAGGACATCTAATGATACCAAGAAGCTGCTGAGCAGATGTCTGGCTGACTTGGTCTTGCTGTGATTCCCTGTCTTGTTTCAGATGAAAGATCTGCGTCATGAAAACGTGAATCTGTTCCTGGGCTTTTTCTCTGACTGCGGCATCTTTGCCATAGTGACGGAGTACTGCTCACGAGGAAGCCTGCAGGACTTGCTGAGAAACGAAGATATGAAACTGGACTGGATGTTCAAATCCTCTCTTGTGATGGATCTAATTAAAGTAAATACATTGCTCCTGCTGATGCGTGATCTGTACATGATCTTTATGATGACTAAGCTATTTCATCCAGAACTTTGGGATTTTTACAGTAACACAGGGAAGACCAATGTGATTGTAATTGTATCAAACTTGAATGGAGACCTCTTATCCTTATTTTGTTGCCATCTGAGAAAAGCACCATTTGGGGCAATAGAACTACAACCATACATCAGGACAAGATCACCTAGATCAAAGAAATCTGATCACTGATCACCTAGCACAAATAAATCTTTGACAAATTCATACTTTGCAAAGGCCCTTTCTTGTCATAAATCAGAAATGCATCCACCATAGAACCAAACAGTATCCATCCCCTGACACAGGTTGGCTGCACATGTGGCCAGTTTAGCAGTGTCCACACTTCCAATTATGTCCCATGTGTTTTCACCCCCTAATGGTGAAAACATGGTACTAAATGGTACTAAATGGTACTAAACTAGGACAAGTGGTTTGGAAGCTGCCAGAACCATTCCTGCAGCCTGTGATCCAGGTCCTGAACCACCCTGAGACAGCTGGGTAAGGGCATCCAGCTCTTTGGGGCTCCCTTTGACCCAACCATTTGGTAACACTTGTGTCCACTTCCTTATCCTTGCCTAAAAGTGGAACTTCGGAGTGCAGTGAGATCTAGGGCTACACAGGGAGGCGTCTGAGTGTTCCTAAAGTTGTCAGACCTTTCCAGTATTACTTTAGGGTGCAAATAAACATATTTAATGCTCCTAACCCATTTTGGAACCTCTCCCATAGTTTATAGTTTTTGATCATGACTGCATTTGACATGCAGTCAATGCTGCATCTGAAGCCATCTTAGATGGCAAATTGTCTTGGTGTCTCTGAATGCTGATGGACAATACAATTCTTCAGGATCAACCTCAGTTTTTTTCTGTGTTTCATAGGGAATTAGATATTTGCATCACCGAGATTTTGCCCACGGACGTCTCAAGTCTCGTAACTGTGTTGTGGATGGCCGGTTTGTGCTGAAGATCACTGACTATGGCTACAACGAGATCTTAGAGGCACAAAAATGCCCATATGTTCAGCCATCCCCAGAAGGTAGGTGCAATGAGGAGGGTTTTTTATTATTATTTTTAATAATTGTCCAGTTATATAACAGATGTTTATCCTAAAATAATTTCAGGCCAGTGGCACATAAGGACTTGCGTGCTCAATCTCATAACATTTAGTTTCCTGTATACCATGCATTGTTATACGAAAGGATAAGCAAAGTCTTTTTCAGACTTCCTGAGAGTGAAGTAAATAGCACAGTGGCATGGTAAGGAAATTATATTTTACTGAAAGCAGTGACAGAGCTTAAGCTTGTTGCAGTCGGAGAAGGATTGAATTGCCCCTGAAATCTTATCAGTACTGAATTTCTGTGACCAGTAGAATTGGCTTCATATCCTTAGATTCAACCCTATATTTGGAGTTTTATGTTAACCCAAATGCAAAGAAACTTTTTTTTGCTGAAGTAAGTCACCAGAAACACAAAATTATGTAGTTCTCTTTGAAACAGGTCCTCTGCATGCCAATCACCAAACGCTGTCACATGAGATTCCCACCACACAGGAACAGTATCTCATGGGACCATTTGGACACTTTGACAGGATTTCTTTCACTCAGCCATTGCCTTGGGGTTCCTCTGGAATCCAAGTTATTCTAGAAACCTGATTTCAAGTTGTATGTGGTGTTTTGATCCTTCTGTCATGGGATTTGATGCCTACACCTTTCCGGTGTCTCAGATAGGCAGTTGTCAGACAGAAGATCCTCTTCTCCTCCCTTACAGAAGTTAAATATATTTGCAGTGGCTGAAAAGTTCTTTATTCCCATTACTCAGAATGCACAGTTACCAGGGTAACAATATCAGAGTTTGAAGATTAATTTCTTGATGAGGCTGGATGTGTTTTATGACTGTATATTTTGTCACTTGAACTCTTGGATTATAAAGACTGATTGTGCTTCAGATTGTCACAATCTGCTTTCTGCTTTCACAGAAACTACTTTCATCTAAGAAGAACTACAGAAAGTATGCTATTAATTGTTGCTTTGTAAAAGAGCAGCAACAGTAATAAGAAATTCAGGATTCAGTACCAACATTTTGTCTCATTAATATTTTTAGTTAAAACAGGTTTCTAAAGTTTCTGACAGTGCTGAGATGACTTCTTATGTTGAAGTTCATGGTTGGTGTTATATGACAAAAGTTGTTGGTATGGCAACATTTAAAAAAAATAGAGTCAAATTTGGGATTTTTTTTTTTTTTTGCCAGCATGGAAGTTTAGTATTTCTAACACATCACAAGAGGTAAAAGATTTGCTCCAGTAAATACTGAAGTATTTTCCAACCTTTCCTCAAATGACTGAAATAAGGTATTCATTGAAGCACTTTATTTGCAATAGTCTGAGCTCAAGTGTAAGAAATGTGATGCTCTGGAATTTTTTAGAATTGCTTTGGACAGCTCCTGAGTTACTGAGGGACCCAGACATGTGCAGGAAAGGCACAATCAAAGGGGACATTTACAGCTTTGCAATCATCCTACAAGAAGTGGTTGCTCGGGGTCCACCATACTGCACATCAGAACTCTCAGCTGAAGGTAGGCATTATATATTACAGTGTATTTTAAGGCTTTGGCACAGAGCACTCATTAAAAGTCTGGCCAAGACCCTTAGGTAAAACAGTAATAAGGATATAATATGTAAGTCTCATGACATTTTTCAGTGGCAAAAGTAGTTTTCAACAAAACATCCATAATAAACTTCAAAATGTGTAGTTCTGATCACAGCCTTGGTACATGTCTCATCACTGCTGTCCATGGGATTAGGGTTCTGTGTCCACCCCATGATGCTACAGGCCACCCCACCACTTCCAGTTTCATGTTGAAACTCTGACTTTTCATCACAGTATGGAGTGAAATCTGATGGCAGAATTTCCCACAACTTAAAAATTCATTTGCTTCCCACTCATAAGCCCTTTCTGTGCTTCATGGAGGTTGAACTTGTTGAGCTGGACCACTTTTCAGCATCCTGCTTTGTTCATCTGCCCTTCTATTTTCCTTAATTTTTTCCTATTTAAAGAGGTTCTCTGTTCAATAGAGGTCGAAGTGATGCATCATTTTACTTTTATATAAGGTGACTTCTATCAGAAATAGCAAAGAGGTGAACTTAGAAGCTGCTCATGGTGCAACCATGTTGTGCATGCATGGGAAGAACAAACACTGCAGTCAGGGTCAGGTCATAAGCACTTGAACAGGGAGGGAGTGCCAGTAATCTAAAATTAGCTGATTTCAGCCCATTCTCAACACATTTCAAGTTGGACAGTCACCAAGTGGAGTATGACCATCCAGTATCTGCCAGTTCAGCTGGAAAAATGGGGCCCTGACCTCATTGTGCCTGAAGCTGCTGCAACAATGCAATGACAATGATGATTATGATGTGTCCCACTCTAAATCATAGCTGGACCTGTGATGTAGACCATGATGCAATTAGCAGGTGCTCCCCCACCTAGTCCCTCTGCAGAACCTCCACTGAGCACAGTTCAGTGCTGTTTCCTAACCTGATAAAATGACGAATTTCTACTCATTGTGTCTTAATCCTAAGGAGTTTTCACTCGGGGTGTGATCTTTAAAACAATCTGGGGAAGGCATTTCCCCTTGGCTGCCCCTGCAAATATTGGAGCCAGGTGTTTTGATTAGTTCATTCGGTGGAGTCTGGTGGGATGAGCCAATGAGCTTCAAAGTAAACTGTCAGCACTGAAAAGCTTTGAGTACTCACAGCAACAGCTGTGGAGACGCAGGACTCCTGCCAGAGAAAGAGTTTTTCACTCCATTTGACTGCTCTGCACTAAACAAAATGAAACTTTCAAATACCATAACTTTGGTGGGTGCTAAAGGACTGACTTCTCAGGACTTGAAAACCCAAGACCAGTTCCTTAAAAGCCTTATTTCAGCTCTAGACAGGGAATAATTTCCCAGACATAGTTTTGAACCCAGACTCTCCCCCTTAATATACTTTCCGCTGTCTCCATTCCCATCAACCTCCTACATACTGGTTCCCAGTTAACAATGAAGCATCAGAGGCTGGTTTCCTTCCTGTCTGGGCTCAGCCATAAGCCTCTGCTCTTAGAAGACTGTAGATCCTAGTGGAGACAGTAAGAGGCAATTTAATTAAATACAAGCCTGCAGGCTCACACATCCATCTGTCACACATCCTTCCCCCATCCAGCCACTTTATTGCTTATAACCTGGTTCTCCAGGGACAAGAAGGCAAATGAGTCTCTTTGAAATCCTTCAAGAGACTCCTGACAGAGGAAAGCAGAAACCTCCAGCTTAATTTGGCACAGATACTGGGTGCTGAGGAGTAACAATGACAGCTGAAGAAGTAAGGAGGGGACATGTGAAAAGGTCCATGTCCTTTGCCTCTACCAAGACCCTCCAGATTACAATGTGCTTCTGTTCTTATCTTTGTCACAGAAATTATAAAGAAGGTGAAGAAGCCCCCTCCCCTGTGCCGCCCAAACATAGCCCCTGAGGTGGCTCCCCTGTCGTGCCTCCAGGTAATGAAGCAATGCTGGGCTGAAGCCCCTGAACGACGTCCAAGCTTTGAGGAGGTATTTAATAAGGTTGGTGAATAGAGCAGCTGGTTTAATTCTTTTGTTCGTACTTTGCAGGGAACTGTTTTCTTCTTTGGGTTGTTTTTTTTTTTGTTTTTTTTTGGGTTTTTTTTTTGGGTTTTGCTTTAACTCAGTTATTGAAGAATGAAAAATTTGCAGAGCCCTAGGTTTGTCCTGACCTTGGGGTGGTGACGCAGTCTGGACATGGGCTTGATATCTTCACATTTGCAGTGTACCTGCACAGATGGTCTCAGAGAAACCAAAGATTTGTAAAGTATGCACAATCAGATGAATTTTGTATAATCTGCTGAACTGTTTAAAAGGTGACTATAAGGAAAACTTGTTAGAGACTGGTAAACACAAAGATACACCATTTGGCATAGGAGGTTTTTTAACTCCAGATTGGTGAAAGCTGGGAGAATATCCCAAGGAAATATGACTGTACCTGAGTCCTGTCTGAAAAGGTTTTCCAGACATCTGTTATTGGCCAGTCTCATAGATGGGCATTGGCAAAATAACCCCCTTTCTGATCAAGCAGTGCAGTTCCTATGTTCTTATAAGGTCACAGAATCATAGACTTGGTAAGGTTGGAAATTACCTTTAAGATCATCAAATCCATCTGTCAATCCAGCACCACCACCATGTTCACTGTTGAGCCATGTCCTCAAGTGCCATGTCCACACGTTTCTTGAACACTTCCAGGGATGGTGGCTCCACCACTTCCCTGAGCAGTCTATTCCAATGCTTTACAAATCCTTCCTGTGGAAAAAATTCCTCATAACCAATCTAAACCTTCCCTGACACAACTTTAGGGCATTTCCTCAAACCAGGTAAGCAAATATCCATAATTTTTACCTTTTGGTTCTATGAAGCTGTGAATAATTTTAGACCTGGTGATTCTACTGTTGAGTCTAAGGCAGCTTCCAAAGCCACCAATTATCCAAAGGTTCCAGAGGTGCGATTTCAGGACAGGAGGAGAAAGCACCACTCAATGAAGAATTGGGAATGGAGATGGCTGTACACATACATGGCAGTGTGCAAAGATGGATTTAAGTCCAGTAACATGTAAGCAGCCTGTAAGTGTTGCTAATACCCTGAAATTTGTGCCTCTGAATGCAAAGATTTGCAAGTTACCCTGTAGATTGTTCATAGGATCAATGGGATTGCAAACCTGCAGCCCGACAAGATTCCATGACAACGTACGTGTTGACAAGTACTGTGAGGTGATGTTTCACATAACTCTCACTGAAAGTTCATAGAGGATCAACATCCTTCTGGGCAGCTTCCATAGTTATTGATGCAAACCTACCTTCTAATGAATATTTTTCCTTTATTGTTGAATTCTTGCCACTGATAAAGCCAGTTTTTAGCATTGACTCTTCAAAATAACTGTTTGCTTTTCATTCCTTTCCAAACTTAGAGTGCTACAATGGTGTAATGAGACAGACAAATAACTCTCCAGTTTGATTTTCCAGTTCAAAATCATCAACAAAGGGAAAAAGACCAATATCATTGACTCAATGCTCAGGATGCTTGAGCAGTACTCAAGCAACCTGGAAGATTTAATCAGAGAGCGGACTGAAGAGCTGGAGGTTGAAAAACAGAAGACAGAAAAACTGCTGTCACAAATGCTTCCACCGTAAGTACTGGTACTTTTGGTGGTAAAAAAAACCCTATAAACCAAACCAAACCAAACCAAACCAACCTCAAGCAAATAATCCATAGCTAGACTGGACAAAACTGTTCCCCTGAAATGATCAACATTGTACACTAGACCTTCAGTTTTGGCAAGCACCTTCCAATCAAAGTAAGAAACACTAATCAATGCTGATTACAGCCTTATAGAACTTTTTATTTAGTGGAAGGTCTTCTAAACACAGTAGGACAAGAGTCTGAGCTCTTGGGCATGCACTAGAAAAGGGTTTGTGCCCTGTCACCTTTGCTAATGTTGCTATTTCAGATCAGTGGCAGAAGCCCTCAAGACTGGTGGCACTGTGGAACCGGAGTATTTTGACCAGGTGACCATCTACTTCAGTGACATTGTGGGCTTCACCTCCATTTCAGCCCTCAGTGAACCCATTGAAGTGGTTGACCTTCTGAATGACCTTTACACACTTTTTGATGCTGTTCTTGGAAACCATGATGTTTACAAAGTGAGGAGTCATTTTATTCTATGCTTCCTTTCCATCTTCTTCAATTTATGTATTTATTTCTTAATGCAATGGTATTTGCTAGGTGGAGACAATTGGTGATGCCTACATGGTTGCTTCAGGGCTCCCAAAACGGAATGGAAACAAGCATGCAGCTGAAATAGCCAACATGTCCTTGGACATCCTCAGCTCAGTGGGAACATTCAAAATGAGACACATGCCAGACATTCCCCTCAGGATACGAATTGGGCTGCACACAGGTAGGCAGCAGCACTCACCTGCTCCTGAACATCCAAGAAATCCTTCACAACTTTATTTCCAACTTTGAATGCTTTCTTCATGCCTGTCGCCCAAAAAACAGCCTTACAAGACACTTTAAAACCTTCCATAGCAACAAGGGCATTAAAATGGAGAAACAAAACACAGAGAGGGTTTGTGGAAGAAAATGGCTTAGCGTCATTTCAGGGAGAGATTGTGTATTCTGTCCCAACCAGGAACTAGACCCTATGAGATCCTCTTTTGAGGCTATCTCAGAAAATTCCTCTCCCTACTGTCTTCTTTGAAGTCTATGAGTCTTAGCTGACCTTTCTCAGAAGTGCAAAGCATTAAGGAATGATTGCAGGAGCACTGTGTGTTTTATACTCTGTCAGAAATTAGATGAGACTATGGCCCCAGCTTGTCTTGCCCAGAGCAGGAGTCTCTGGAGCACCAGCAGTACATTTTCAACACGGAAAGAGAGGAATTTGGTGTACAACATCTGTTGCTGCCTGTTGACAGCAGTTCTGCAGTGTATCTCCCATGCAGTCAGCCAAAAATTCTATCCCTAGGTGAAGTCCACAGGGGGTAGTTACATTTTTTCTTGTTTTTATGACCTCTGAGTATCTGGAAAGCAGAGTTGCTATGAGTTGTTGTATTGGGTGTGAGAGGAAGAGGGGGGAGGACTCAGCAGATCTTGTTTTACATAGATCTGGCAGCACCATACTGTCGTGGGAGCAGCCACAAATCCATGTTCCAAAGCAAACCAGACCTCTGAGCTGACAGCTTAGTTTGATTAACCCTAGACCCTGTTTCTCCCAGCATCATGAAAGCACTGGAGAAGCTCTTGAGAAAGAGGAGAGGTTGGCTGACACTTTCACTGTACTGAAAAGGACAGAGAATGGGTGTGGTGCCCAGTCATGTGGTTCAACTGCTGTCTGGAAACTGGTGCCAAGAAGAGCTCATGGTGGCCTCTCTGAAAGAGGAGTAAATGCCATTTGAGCATGGGCTGCTCATGTCTTTTCAACCCCATTGGAAAGCTGGGAATTTGTGCTGGCTCATGTCCATGGTCCACTTGTGGCAATGTATGGGCAAGGCAGAGAACAAGAAGACCAGTGTTTGGTCTGCATTTTCTCCCCTGCTTTAAATGTATCCTGAAATCTTGGCTCATCTCTCTTGACTTTACTGCAGGTCCAGGATAACTCAGCTGACTTAGCTGTGTCCACACTACCCATGTCTGGGCTGGAGCTGGACAGTCAGCAAGAGCAATGGTGAGAAGATAAGCTTTTCCATGGAGGCTGAAGGAGAATTGTTTATCAGCCAGGCTCTCTGGCAGTCAGCCCTGCACTTTGATCTTGACTCAAACTCAGCAGCACCACTGATGGTTGGTTGTTGCAGAGTCTTAGTCAGAGCCTCTCACTAGCTAACCTTTGCAAACCCTGGCAAAGCGTACTTCAAAGCAAACCTATGAACCTGTACAATTAAACAACTAGGCCATAAAGTCCTCATCACAGCGTGTCTGGTTTCTTCTGAAACTGGTTGCTGTGGGAGATTTACCACTGGAAGTTTTTCTTAGCCTGTTGCTGAAGCTGTTTGGAAAGGGGGGAACATACATGGGTGGTGAAAGCAGCGAGTGAAGTCAGATACTTTCAACACAGAGAAGTCTTTTGGGAGTGCTTACATTGTAGGTTGTAGGGTTGGTTTTGAACTAAGAACTTTAAAAGAAGTAGTCTAGAAAAATGGTACCTTGCCATAAAAATCTTGCCGCTCCTATGTCGTGAACTTTGCAGAAATGGCTGGATGATTGCAGTGACTGAGTAGGAAAGCTAAATTGAGGCACCCACATGGAGGTGATTCCATTACTTTTAGGGAGCCTGCACTCATTTTGAGGACATGGAAGTGAACCTGGAAAAGTGTTCAGGTGCCAGAGTGGAAAAGTTCTCATGGCTCAGTTGACCACATTGACTTGGTCTCCAGTTGCTACAGTAGTAGCTCAACTGCCTTTATTTGTACTTCTTATAATGAAATCACAGAATCACAGAATATGCTGAGTTGGAAGGGACCCACAAGGACCACAGAGTCCAACCCTCAAGTGAATGGCCTATACAGGGATCGAACCCACGGCCTTGGTATTATTAGCACCATGCTCTGACCAAAGGAGTTAAAATCCTCCTCAGTGAGGGCTGGTTTTTACAGGAACCACATTTTTGTGTCCTTACAAGACCTATTACAGAAGGAGCTTTGGTTCTTACTGAGATTTCTGACTGCTGGGGTCATGTCATCACCACAAAAAGAAGAGAGGTGATGTTTTGTGAAATAGCGTTTTGGCAGGGAAAGCTCTTATTGAAGCATGACTTAAAGTCTCCAACAAGACCTTTTTTAATGCGTATGTCACATTAGCATGCCCACAATAAAGACCAGTTAGTGAACCATTAGGTCCTTGGCCGAAAGTATCGACAGTGCCTTAAGTTGTGCCATAGAAGTGCCTATAGATGAACACCTGAATGAAACTTCCTCTAGTGGATATAGTTACTCTCCTGAAAAGCTTGAAACAAATTAGAAAGCACTGATAAGAATGGGAATTAACTAGTAAGAGATTCTGAGGAACAGTGTCTTGTCCAAGGTACACTGAAAGTTGAAAAAAAAAGCCTTAAACCAGGTTTTCATTATCTCCAGCAGTCTCTGCCTGCTGTGTTTGATCCCAACATGCTGTTCAAGTCCTTGTAACATTTTCTGAATGAACCATTCTTCATCCCTCTTTTTCTTTAGTCTTTCATCAGTCAGGAGTTAAAATCTCTCATGCCTCTCAGTTTGCATCCTCACAAATTATATTAAAATCCAGTAGCTTTGAGCAGCAACAACTTTTCAGAGATCACAGCGAGAGAGGTTCTAGCAAAGTGCCCCATAGCTTTCTATAGCTATGGAGTTTCACTGTCATTAAGATGTATCTGAAAAATATGAAGAATCAATTATTGTAAATAAGGCTAAAATAATGGTAAATTTACACTATACTAAACCAAGAAATAGATACTTCTAAATTAGGCGAGAATTGTTGTTGTTGTTATTATTATTATTATTGCTGTTTTTAAAACAACATTTTAACCTACAACACTTTATGTTATGAAAACCCTTATCTATAGCATTATTTCAGGTACTGTTGATGATGTGCAATCATAAAACGTCTCTTATAATCTTGTACGGGAAAAGATTTCCTAGGTATCAGTTATACTAAATCTTAACTCAGAAGGATCATGACCATGAAAAGACATGCAAAGCCTGAAAAGGTGTATCTCATAAATGCATCTAATGTAAAATACAGAGAGTCCTGTATTTTCTCTTCAGGAAGCCCCCCACCTTCTTGCATTGCTCTTTTTTTTTTTTTTTCATTTATTTTGCTGGCCTGATATTTTCTATTGTGGGTGATGAAATTTAGCATTTCATCTTTCAGAGTGCAGTCTAAACATTAACCAACCCAATGCCCCAGATGATAATTCTGCTGTTTGGCTGCCACACATTTTATCTCTCAGTCTGTGCATGTTCATGTGGATCCTGCACACATACCTCTCCCTGACAACTTGGCACTGATTCTTTGGAAGATACTTAGGAAGTGAATGCATCTTGTATAAAGAATGAGAAAGACAGAAAAAACAGGTCTTGACTAGACAGGCAAGCTAACAATGTCTTCCTTTCCGAGGAGGGGACACAGGGTGGTCCAGAGTGCTGCCAGCACTTCTGGACTTTCAAGGCTGACTTTTAGTAATGTTTTAGTGGGATACAGTGCATGTCACAGGATCTGAACTTTAGTGTTCTCATATGGAAAAAGGCCTTTTTAAAACAGGATTATGAAAGTCCTCGAGTTTCCACGAACTCTGAAAAAATTTCTCCCAGATTATGATGAACTGAGGTCCTACCACACACGACCTTTCTGAGGCATAAAACACCAGTGTGCAATCCAGAGCAATGGTTAACTTATGATTACTTGTGGCAAGCACCAAGGCCAAAGAGATCTTTAAAAAACCTTTTTCTGTATTCCCAAGAAGTTTTTTAAATCTCAGAGGAGATGTTTGTCAGTGAGGCCCTAGATTTGTGCAGGACCATCTGGTTTGCACAGATGATGTGTCTTTCAGGGCCTTGCGTGGCAGGCGTGGTGGGGCTGACCATGCCGCGGTACTGCCTCTTTGGAGACACGGTGAACACGGCGTCGCGAATGGAGTCCACGGGCCTGCGTGAGTATCAGGGACAGTCCCTGCTGTGAGCATTTCAGACAGTCCCTGCTGTGGCTGGTTGAACTGACTTCTCAAGAGATATGAAGAAATGCACTTCCATAGTTACAAGCATTACAACTGAAGAAAGGGGCAAGTCAAATGACAGAATTCAAAGCAGCCTGAAGGAGAGGGCACCAGTTTTGCCATTGTAAGTCAGCCTTTAAGACCCTGCCTTGGAGCTACTGTCCTGTGATTTGAATCCCATCAACCAATACCAGCATGAATCTTGCCCCAATTTTCTCTAACATGTGTTGGATCTTGCTTTCAGTTGGTGCTAAGAACCCTTAATTCAGAGCTGTTCTTGCACAGCAAAATAATGCATTTGTCTGTCTTGACCAGTACAAAGCAAGGGTTGAAGCACATGTGGGCACTGCTTCCATTGTACCCTTGGTTGTATAAAGTCCCACTGAGAGTGGAGACAACAGCAGCACCTCAGCTACAAGACCATTATTATACATTAATAGAAATGCATATAATTAAATAGCAATAGCAAAATTGCAGATTAGTCTTTCAGGAAATTTAAACACAGCTGTATATTCCTCCTCTGCATGTTCAAACTGATGTTCTTTCTGATTATTGTGGAAAAACAAATTAATCAGCTCATCTCCCATCCTTCAAAGGGGAAGGGAACGTGATTGACACAATTGAAATAAAAGCTCAACAGAAACAACAACAAAGAAAGCTTTTTGGGGGGAATATGTTTTAGAAACATTGCTTGTTCAACTAGCAGAACAATAAAAAATTTCAGTGAATTCCAGCAATGGCTGTAAAACCATCTGGGGGAGATGGGAATTCAGTAAAGTTCTCCACCTTTGCCCTTTTTGTTCATAGACTTAACGGCAGCTCTGAGTGAAACCAATTGCTAAAAACTCAGACAGATATAGATGCATAGCCACTTTTTTTTTTTTTTTTTTTTGTAATGTTCTTTTGCATCCTCCATCTCTTTGCTCTTCATTCCAGCTTTCAAATTACGTTGGGTGTCTGGAGCAGCACAGTTGGCTATTTTTCATTTCTTTCTCATTCCCTGGTTACACTGTGTCAATAGATAAAACAGTAATCCAGCTGACAATGTTACTGGAAAACCACTTACTATCTTTATTAAGAGCTGGACTTCTACACTTAGTGTGTTTGGTATCCTCCTCCAGGAAGCCCCCAGAGTAGATCTCCTCATCCCCCTGTGCTCTTAACAGCTCTGCTTGAAAGGATCCATCAGGCAGCCTTAAACACTGCATAGAGGAGCACCACACAGCTACACCAGCCACACACCTGCATTGGAGCACTGCTGCTTCAGAGCACTTTACCTTGTTGGTAGGAAGCAGTGGGGAATTTGCAGTATTGTGTGTGCAGTACAGTGATCCAGCTGTTTTGATTTCTGTTTCCAGCTTACAGAATTCACGTCAGCCAAAGTACAGTGGATACGCTTCGGAATCTGAATGAAGGCTATGAAATCATACCTAGGGGAAAAACAGAACTGAGGGTAATAACAACAGGGCTGTGTGAAGGGCTTCAAAGGGGAGCCTTCTTGCCGTAGGAATTCTAATATTAAGCTCTTTCTTGGCCTTTATACACCACTCTTCAGCTGAAACCTTCCAAAATTGTCCCTTTCAGTTGTTTCAGTGCATGAGGTGGTTGTTGAAGGACTGTGGGATCGAGCAATCAGCTGTATGGGCTGGACATAAGTATTTATACAGTGGTCTATTATAGTCCACTCTCGACAGACACTGCTACTTTTCAGTGCCAACAAGACAGTACTAAATAATTAAAACATCATTTCTCCCCTTACATAGCCAATAGGCATAAGTAGGAGCTTTTCTTGCCTTAAACACCCAGAATAAAAGGTCTGAATATGGCCTCAGGTCTCTCAACAATCTTGCGTGACATCTCATCATCTCGTCCAAGTTCATATGTCTGCAAGTGGAGATCTGAAGTAATTATTCCAGGTTTAGCCAGTGGAAAGGAACCTTTACATAGTTAGCGGAGATAAATTGGCCCTCTAGGAAGTTATTAACCTGATCTACTTTCGTGGTCCAGGGTATGTGATGATGAACGTCTGTTTTCCTCCCCTTTTTCAGTCAAGGGTGATTGACTCTGATATGGATGCCTACGGTTCATCAGATCGTGGTACCTTAAATCTAAATCATCAGTGGTGGGAGAGGAAGTTATTATTCTGATACTCAGTTCACAAAGAGTTGTAAAATCTCTCAATTAATAATGCTAGCACTGTCAAATAAGATGATTAGTCATCTTATAGTTTCCAATTTCTGTTCAGCTCTGTAGTTTCAATGACCCAGATCAATGAGGGCCATTTGTAAATGACAGTTTGAACAAGGATAATGAATATCCTTTTTTAGAAAAATGAAATTCAAATTATCCCTGAGCCATTGTGAAGGACAGCCCAAGATTTCCAGCCATGGTCTATCTCTGATATGCATGAAGCCAAACAA
Organism: Climacteris rufus; assembly: GCA_013398175.1. Classification (NCBI taxonomy): domain Eukaryota; kingdom Metazoa; phylum Chordata; class Aves; order Passeriformes; family Climacteridae; genus Climacteris; species Climacteris rufus. The sequence goes on along the minus strand of VZRZ01002044.1, from coordinate 170,013 downwards.
ACCTAGGGAGGAAATTACATATTGAGCAGAGGACGGTCAGAAAACTGCTCTTTATCTGATTTTTGGTTTTATTTTAGGGTAAAGGAGTAGAAGAAACATATTGGCTGGTTGGGAAAAAAGGCTTTCAGAAGCCCTTACCTAAACCTCCTGAAATAAAGCCAGGGTAAGTATGGCTTCATCACTGTACAATACATCATTAAAAGGTCCTTTTTGGAGCTCACAGGCTGAACATCTGTCTTTCCATGTTATCTGTTTGCAAAGTCTGCATCATTTTCCTTAGTGACTCAGATGTTCAGGCATAGTCCTGGCACTCAGAAGTGATGCAGTTTCTTCAGCTCCTCTCCTTAATCACACTTTCCAAGAGTGACATGGAAACTTTCTGCTTCTTCCCTATGCTCCCTTGGAGATTGAGCACCAGAGTGTTCCTTTCTGAATCTCCTTCCTACTCTGTGTGCATAGGGGAGATGCACAGGTAGGGACATTTTCAGGTCTGTGGTGTTATCAGTGTGTAGGTGACACTCAGATTTTTCTCTCCTTCCATCAAATTCCTGCAGAAAACATCAACCTCATTCAACATATAAACATATTTATTCCCTTTCATTCTAGCACAAGAATAAGAAGAATTTGTGCTATAAATTTATGGCACTGTTAGGCAATTGAAGACTTAACCATGTTGCCTCTGCACAGGTGGTGGTGAGCAAAGACTGAGCACTCAGAATTCATTAAGCTATTTTCTAGATTTGCAATGCCTGACTTTGCAAACAGAGTACTCCCTGTTCAGCTGTCACCTGATGTATGCCCGGAAAGGATGTTATGGTCAGGACTAAAAAAAAAACAGGAGTCAGATTTTTTTTACGAGAACAGAGTAGTCACCCACACTAAAAGCAGTCAGCCTTGACTCCCTTTATAATCAGTAAACAGAAATACTTGGAGTCTGATTTGATTGGCCCTTGCAAGATGCCTGTTTTGTTGGGGTCCTACAGTGACTACCTCAGAGATCAATGTCTGAGAGCAAGCAAGTTCTGTTTTAATATAGCTCTGGCTTCTCCTGGTCAATCTTGTTCTAAGTATTGCCTCATTTCCTCTTAGTAAAGACCTTTTTTTATCTTCCTCTGCAGATAATGGTCAACTACTTGGGCAGTGGCATACAGGGCAGTCCATGTGCTCAGAGCCATCCCAGAGCTTTCTTGGAGTAGGGAGGAACTTAGAGTATTTTGGGACAAAATTTTGAAGATATTTGGTTGTTAATCAGAGTGGAAAAATAGAAGTTTACTGGAAGATAATTTTGAAAGACAATATTTTTTAGGCTTGAAGGCATTTTATTTAATAGTTGATGGAAATGAGCTATTGAGTAATGTGTGTTAATACCAAGAATGTGTTATTAGTCACAGAAAATATGAAAATTGGAGGAACTTTGCTAGATTAGCAAGGTGGGCTGGCTTACCATACAGCTGAGAAAACACTAAGACTTCTACTTTGAGAGTAGATTCTTCTCATCCTAGTTTTGCTATCTACAGGTCATTATTTAAGCCTCTGTTGGCTGTTGAGGTTCTTTCCATCATTCTCAAAGATCCTGTCCTCTGGTCATGTGAACCAAAGTCAGATTATGCAGGGCTGAGCTGTTTCTAAACATAGATTGTAAGTGGCAGAAAATTAATCAGATCCAGGCAGACAATAAGAGGAGTAAAAAATTTCCGCATTTTCCCACATACTCAGGGTCAGAGGAGCTTGAGCATCCATGTGTAACCCCTGAAGGGTCCACTGTAGCACTGCAGAGAGGGAGGTGATCTTCTCTTGTCCCAAGGCCCAGATATTCACTGCTCTTTTGCAATGTCTCTGTCCCCACAGATCCTCATGCAATAGATCATGACAGCAATCAGAGGAAAAAAGTAAATTTACACAAACCAGAATTTGTCCTAGCAAAGGGTCAAAATGAAAGTTATACCCTGTAGAAATCAAATGTCAAGTGACAGAAAGAAGAAACTGAAGGTTCAAGCAAAGCAAATATTTGTAGAACTGCCTCATGCATAGTCTGTGCTGCTACCAGATGGGTATCAGACATTATGTCCTGTTTTCTAACCTTATCTTGATGGTTCAGATTTTGGCACAAAGCTGAAATCTTGAAAGTTGTTTCTCTCTTGTTGGCCAATATGGTGGTTTCAAGTCCCTGCCTCATATAATTCCATAGGGATTTCCTCATTTGTAGGCTTTTGAGCTGAAGAAGGAAATGCTGAATAAATTCCTCTTCTACACATCTTTCACCCTGTCCTGAGGCAACTTATCTTCTATTGCTGTTTATGTGTCTTTCTGAGGAGTAAAGTGGAAGTATTTTCAACTCAGGCTCCTATTTAAAGTCTTTCACCCGATGCATTTTTAAATTATAAATAAATATATGAGCAAACAGCAGTGAAAAACTTTTGTTGTCCTTCCATAGCTGGAGTTATACGACAGCATCAAAATATTTCCTAAATAAACTTTATATAACATATAACAAGGGCTATTCAGGGAAATCAAAGCATCTTCTGGCTCATAAGCTTGATCATGCAATGTCAGGACAGACGCTTTTTGCTTCACACGCAATCCCTTATTTTCAAATTATTTCTGGCCCCCTAACACAACAGCAAAGTGAAGAAAAAGGAGTATTCTGATCATGGCTAAGGCATAATGACGGTGAGAAAGAAGAGTTTTTCTCTAAAATCTGATTGAGGGGAGAAAGAGAATGAAAACTTATGACTCATCTCCCTTTGAACAAGACTATTTGACTTGTGATGCGATTGGTCCAGCTTTTATGTTTAAACAAGCTCTTTCTGAGCAAACTGAAGTTTCTGGGAGAATTGACTGGAATATTACAGAATGGGTGCTGATAACAAGAAATCCTAAATGCAGTGTTCAGAATGGAAGCAAAGTCAGAACTTTACAGATTTTCTCCTGCTGGCTGTGGAAGCAAGCTGATGGGAACAGAGGACCTTGAAAAAATAACAGCTCTCTCCAAAAAGAGGGCTTTTGCCAGAGGCTGGCGTGGAGGATGCAGAACCAGACGTCTCCAGCTGCACAGACATTTGTGAGTCCAGATGTTTGCACTGGATCTTTCTCTTTGCTAATGTGCTGTGGTTGAAAGTCAAGTCATTACCAAACAGTTATTCGTTACTCATTTGAGAAACATCTGGAGGTGGACCTCAGGCAGTCTAATACTGTGCTGGATCTCCAAATACCTTGGTCAGGTCTTCACCTTCTGTGGGTCACAACCTGCACTGTTGTGCAGACACAGGCAGCAACTTCCTCCACTCCCCTGTGGGTGAGGTCCTGCTGGGTGGACTCATAGAACAAACCCCTCACACTCACCCGTGTGTGGCTGAATTTTACTATTGCAAGCATAAAGGATCTGGACACAAAGATTTCTCCCTCCAACAGGCAGGACTTAATCTTATTATAAGTTATTTACCTCCATCTGATCTGGTCATCTTGCATGTCTTTTAACAGCCAGTGCAGAGAAACAGGCATTCCTAGGTGTAGATCTTCTTCTATTTTGGGATAAACTCCTGCTGTGATCAGCAGTGGAAGCTTCCCTCCACTGGCTCAGAGGAGAACTACAGGTATTTGGCTCAGATGGAGACCTCTCTATTGCAGATAAACAGATGTCAGGGAGCTAAATCTCACCTGAGTTGTAGATTCCCAGAAGTCATTCCTCATTGAACCTGTCAGGATTATATCCTTCTGACTTTCCTGTCCTTGGGACCCAGCCCTACAGGCTCCATCACTCATGAAGAAGTTTATAAAGAGAGATCACTATTTCGAAAAAGAAGAAAGATGTTCCCAGAGCTGAGGATTTAGGTAAGGCATGGGAGGACAACTTGGCTAGACATTTCCATTTGTGGGACAGAATTGGCAAAAGAGCTGAAACTTGACTCAGATCTCCCTCAGGAAAGGCTGTTAAATTCGTATTAAGCTTTCAGAGACAATTGGCTATCTCTAGGGAGAGTTAAATAGAATTTCCATTAGGAAATGTGTCCATAGCTTTGCAAGCTGAAAGCTTCTGAAAGCAACACCCCTGGAAGACCAAAAGGCACTGAAGCAGGAACTGAACTTACCAAAGGCAAGGTCTCCACAGCAGCTTTGTTCTGTTCTTTGCTTTAATGAATGAGGGAAAGGATCAGTGGAACAATGGAATCATTCTTCCAGGATTCATCTTATCTAATAGATTCTAGAAACAGCCATGACAGAGATATAGTTTGTACTCCTCAATCAACAAAGTCATTCATCTTGTCCCGGCAGGAGTGTCTAAGAGTGCCAGGAACCCTCTGGACACTTAAAATATAATTACCTGACCTCATCCTTTGCAGTAAGTTAAGTTGAAGTGATAAAAGAGGAGAATAAATAAAGCCAGAACCAGGACCCATATTTGTTTACCCTTTTCTCACCAGAAGACACTTACCTTTCCCTCAGCCTCCATTACAGTCTGTTCTTTATTTCAGATGAAACTGTTTTGGTTCTTTCTCTAATGGCCTACCTGTTCACTGCAGGTATAGAGCTCATGGGTTACTCCCGGAAGAAATTGCAGAGTTCAAAAGGAGGAAAGCTGAAAAACTCCTTGGCAAAAGGGCCTAGATCTGAGGTAGTAGCTGTAGGACAGTCCCAATGTAGCTCTGCTGTTTAGTGATTGCTTGTGTGTTATTTGTCTGCACTTTGCTGGGTTTAGTGTCTTTTTTTTCCCTTTCACTTTTTTTCTTCTTCTTCTTCCTTTTTCTTCTTTTTTGTGTTTTTTTCCTTAATATGCATGGTTATTCTAACATGTCTCATAGAAAAAGTGCATGGAATAGCAGCAAAGCTCTTTGAAGATAGTTGTAGCCTTGTTGGGTGATTTTCTAGGGAATTTATGACCTGGTATCATATTCATTCCTGTAAGACAATACAGTATTACTGTGTTTACCTGCAGTGTATTATCAGTTTACTCTCTGTTGATGTTCACTGTACCAGGAAGAGCCCAGTACATGCTAAACACAGAGATAAAACTGGAGTTCAAACCTGGAAAAATCCAAATTGCCTATTGTTGCTTTTGTGTAATGTACATCTCCTGTCTAGTGTAATTCTATATCTCATGACAGAAACAGGATGCAGCTTCATTATTCATAATTATGGTATCTACAGGTACAAGAGATAATGGATTTAGTATGGTTTGCGTGGAATTCAGAAGTCACATGGAATATTGCAGCATGACCTGAGGTGTCTGATCAAGTAGGTGTTACCAGAGCAGTGCTGGCATTACAAGCATGCACAGCCACACATGCATTTGTGTGGTGTCCCCTGAAAACACTGCATGAGTGGGTTTTTTTAATAATATCTCTGAAAACAGCAATAATGCTTCTGGCTCAATTCCTCTGGACTAAAGTGTGTTTAATTTCCACTACTCGGAAAAAAGGAGTGGTGGATGAAAGCCCAGAGTGCCTAGATATAGGCTGGTTACAAACCCCTAAGATACCCCATATCAGGCTGATAGATTGCTATGAAGACTAAAGCTCCATCCAATTTTCTCACAATGATAAAACCCAGCAGATAACTTTTGTCTGTGTTCCTCTTTCTGAACCATAACTTTTAAAGGTTCAGGGTGTGTTACCAAGCTGGTTTATCTCCCATAAAAGATTTTTAAATTTTTCTCTGAATTTCTCTCTATCAAGAACCTGGGCAGAAATTCCTCATTTAAAAAATAAAAATAAATAAAAATATTTAAATATGAGACAAAATCTGTAGAGACCTGCATAAGCACTATCATATGTGAACACTCACTGCTAAGTATAGGCTCCTGGTGATTTACACCTAGGCATACCAGCTAGTCCTCCAAGGCCAGAGACAAAGAGGATCTCTCACTTGGATTAGCCTTGCTTGACAAAACCTGCACACATACTGATACATGAGTATTTAGTACATCTATCACCCACAGGCACAGACTTCCATACTGAAGCAAGGCTGATCAGCAGTATGTTATGGAGAACAGAAGGCCTTCATTAGCCAACTTGGCTCAATCCATGGGAAATAGTTACAAAATCAATAAGGCTGGATCAATACCTGGATCTTTTCAATAGTCCTAGTTCAATCCTTCTTGTGTGCATGAAGCTTTCAATGGAGGCAATTAAGTCCTCAACAACCACTTATTCCCACATGCCTGCTTAGTGGTTTAGTGATTTTTCCATCTAATCTATCTTTGGTGCTTATGGTGAAAGGGAATATGCCATCAATAACCTTGTTTTTCCTTGCAATAAAGGAACACAATACAAGGATCTCAGATGTAGTGATCTATAGTCTGTTCACCCAGTTTATGGTCCTACTAGTCTGAGACCATAAACTGCTAGCAGTCCCACAGGATTCTTTCTGCAATAGGATAAGGAGCCCCATCTTGGAGTAATTATGTATTTCTGAGTATTCATCTGGCCTGAAGTCTAGAAGAAGGTCAAGGCTCTGCTCCTCATGCTCAGGATTCAAATCCTTTAACCCTGAAAAAATTACTGTAGACTCTGCTGTCCTTGGTGAACACTTGATTTCAAAAAGAAGTGATGAATCAGGCTGGATCTTGATAAAAACATTCAGCAATGCATGAGGAACACTAGGGTGAACCTCCAGTTACCTGAAGATAAACCTCTTGACTATATCACTCGTGACCCTAATTCTTTGTCCTGTGGTAGGATCTGTGACCCTATCATGGATCTTCTAACCCACTCATGCAAGTGGGATTCAGCCCAGAACACCATGTTTGTCACAGATACTTGTGTAAGGCTGGTGAATGAAACAACAGCTGAAGACCACATAGGATAAACCATGGCATCTCAAATACTGCTGGACAAATGAATCCCATCCACGGCATCTTATAATGCTTCTGATAAGGAGAAAGGGATTTCTCTTTTTAACTTCAAAACACAGCAAAGACTTGTCTCACAGAGAGATCAGTGAGTCCTTAGGACCCGTGGATTGGTCTCACTTTGGAGAGTCAGTCAGAGTGTTTTGTTGAGCTCTAAGGGGTAAGATTTCACCCCAGTGTGATTGGTAGCAGCTGTATTTATGGAGGGACTCATTGTGTGTGAATCTTGGTACAGTCTGTACTGCTCTCTGCTGACCTTTAAATAGATAAACATACAGGTAATGTATCCTGCATGGACAAAAGCACCAGTCCAGGATTATCCAAAAGTACTGAGGCTCAGTTTTTCAAGTTACTTTCTCTCCTTTTTTTCGGTTCCTCAAGAATTTGATTCACCTTCTTTTCTCACCCCTCCTCTTATGAACTCAGCTTAGTGGCAGGAGATCCCTCAAGATCCTTTCTCGTTCAGGAAATGCAGTAAATACACAAATAATTGAATCTTGCTGGCCAAACCATAGACTGGCAAGGTGCAGCTGACCAGCAGGTCAGATCATAGAATCATAGAGACCAATAAAATCATAGAATAGTTTGGGCTGGAAGGGACATTTCAAGGTCATTTAGTCCAACACCCCTTGCAATGATCCGGGACATGTTTCACTAGACCAGGTTGCTCAGAGCCTTGGCCAACCCAGCCATGAATAATTCCAGGGATGGGGCATCCACAGTTTTTCTGGGCAACCTGTTCCAGTGCCTCACCATCCTCAGCATAAAAAATTTGTTCCTTATATGTAGTCTAAATCTACCCTCTTTTAGTTTAAAACCATTACTCTTTGTATTATTGATACAGGATCCCTGCTTCATGTAGTCAGTTTTTAACATATATTTCTATTCTAAAGTAATTGCATGTTCATTGTATATAATGATGGTGTGTACAGTTTAAATCGTACATATATGCATATACACAACTATTTCCTAACTATTTCTTTCTAATCTCTTTATAATCACAACGGTGTTATTAGTAGGGATTAGCATTTAGTTATTTTTGGTTTATAACAGCTGGAATAATATTTTCTTCTATTATACACAGTCAATCTTATTTCATATGATACTTTATGTATGACAGGGCAGCTGCCAGTTTAAAACCTGGCTAAAGCCCTGCCATTTGCTGAGCTTCTGGCCGTTTACAAGTCCTTGATGTTTGTTTTGTCTCTGAGAACCCCTTTGTGTTATAATAAATTTGCACTTACCTACAGATGGGAGTCCAGAACCTGGGCATCAAGAATATTTTCAGTATTGTAGCAAAAAGATCCTCTTCAGCTCCACCATCTAACATTTCTGCTTTGGCCAGCACAAAATGATGTTAAATGAAAAGTCATTCCTTGGTGAGCAGACTTGCTGACTCCTCTTCTCCTCTCTGTTTTACAGCCACAACTGGCCAGAGGAACTGACCAGGAAATTCAAATCTGTCCTGAGGGACACAAAGAGGACACTAACAAAAGCAACCTTTAAAGAGCTGGGGAGCATGAAGGAGGATGGAATAAGTTTTGAAGAGGATGAAATCTGAGAAGAATAGAGCAAAGAACTAGCAAGATCAGGAGGGACACCTTAAAGCCAACCCAACTTAGCTCACACTCTTCATTTAGTTCTGAGTCAGCCAAAAGCAGTATAATTAATGGAGCCTCTTAGCTCTTGCAGAGGGTGAACCTTAGCAGGCAGGTGAATCCTGACCATCATCTCTTGTGAAACTGGGCACCAGGTCAGAGCTGTATGTGTGCATTTTTGGGCAGGGTCCACTGGGGAGCAGAGTGATGGTGATGAAGATGGTAGTTCCACCTCTTCAGGAGCAGCTGTCACAAGGATGAACTCAAAGAATATTTTAGGTAGGTCTGTGTGGTAGCACTAACAAGCCCAGCTGCTCTTGGGCCTGGATTCAAACAATAATGCTAAGTGCTAGAATGGTTCAACTGTTTTACATTAAGTAGTTGTTTTCCTTTGTTATTGTAGGAAGTTCTGGTTTCATGAAAATCAGTGCAATTGAGAAGAAAATGTTTTGGACAACAACAAAAAATATTTTTACTCTCCCACAGAAGGAAGTTTTAAATGAAAATGTTTGGTTCCTGTATGTCAGCTTAAGCTGAAACATTTTCTTTCAAATTGACATTTCAGCTGCAAATGCCAATTTAATGCTATTTTCAAACTGAAATGGCAGTTTTGAATTGAAACAGTTTGGTATGAATCAATATTTTTTTCACATGCCAAAATGAGATTCTGCTCAAAATGTCAAAATATGTCATATTCACCAATCCAGATCTAAATTGCAAGAACCGTTTTTTTTTTTTTTTTTGCTTTATACACATATATATGCAGGCTGTCTAAAACATCTTATGCTTTTCATCCCAAAGCAGGATGAAAAAGTATTGCCAAGATATTGCAAAACTGAGATGAAGTTCCATTAGCTGAGTAATACTAATAAAATATGAATTACTTTTCCTGCAAAAGTGGGGCTGAGAGAACGAAGAGAACATCACTAAAGCGGTAAAACCCATCACTCTTTTTCCTTTCCAATCTCCAAGTGATCTCTAAAGCATTTTTCTATAAAGTAAGCCTCCCTGTGGGTAAAAAGCTTTCAGTAAAGGGTCAACATTTGGCCTGTAGGCACTTCCAAAAGAGCACATTTCATCAAGGTCAAATAATTTTGGTGTTGACCCCTTCTTCTTCCAGGTTTTTTACTCCTATTCAACATCTGGCTTCTAACAATCTTCTGGGAATTGTTGTTCTCTCTTCTGCAAGGCTGAAGAGAAGAGCAAGTATGGTAATTTAATCAATATTACCATAGAAGGTGCTAATTGAGAACAACAAGACCTTTCTCAAGTTCAATTTGAACTCTTCTCATCAGAACAACCAAACCAGACTTTTATAATTCAGATAATCAGCAATGAGAGTCAGCAACCACTTGGCAAACTTTCATGGGATATTGCAAATATCTTAATAAAACAAGGTGAGTCTGACTTCACAAAGCTGAGGAACATAATATTTTGACAACTAATTCACTGTATCAAGTATAAAATGTGCACTGTCAAAGTAGGGCCGTTTGAAGTATCAACATCTGAAAACCAAAACCAGAAGGGAAATTCAGAAATGTTCTTTAATATCTGTGGCACCTGGTTTTGTGAAACAAGCTTTTGCTTATTTAGTGGAGAGCTGATATTCCAGGTGGGAGAAGTTGGCCCTTGAAGGACATCTGTCAAAAGCTCATACAACACTTGAGCTGTCAAATAGGGATTAGGAAAGCCTTCACTTTCTGCCCTGTGCTCACCCTCTGTTTGAAAAGTCATTCAGAAATAAGGTCCTATGGAAGAGACTTGGGGTAGGTAAGTCTAATGCACTATGCCTCAATGTACAGGTCCGAGCAGGGACATTATCTGGATTGGGCTGTGCAAACGTGAGTTTAAAATCAAACAATTTCTGCATAATTCATGCGTTTTCCATTATTTTCCCATGTTAATAAAAAAAATATTTATCCTTGCTGTCCTGTTACGTAGCAGTGTGGGTTAAATCAAGCTGAATTTTCTGTGAAAACGATTGAAACAAAATTTCACCCCACCCTTCTGCGCACAGTTTTTGAATTATTTCTTCACTCTGTAGTCTTCTAAAATAAACAACTTTCTTTGAATTTCTGTTAAAAAATAAGATAGTGTATCAGTGGGAAAGGGTAGCAGAAAACCCAAGCTCTAATCACTGATGACTTTAGTAATCCCAGGATGATTCTTAACTCTCTTTGAAGCCAGTGGTAATTTTTCTTCTTGGCTTCAACAAGAAGAAGCCAAGGACTCATCCCTGAGTGTGATCACCTCTGCTGTTAGAAACCCATGAAATATATTTATATTTTCCTGGTATTGTTTTGTTTAGACAGATTTAGGTTGACTTGGGAGATTTCTTCCTATACAAACTATGATTACTGTATCTGGCTCTTTTGTTTTCATTATTTTCTCCTAAAACTAGTGTTAGGATGTTGTAACGTGGAAGATGTGGCCTGAAAGCAGCAAATGTTAACTTTTGCAGCTCCACATCAGACTTCTCAGGTGATTATGGACAAGGCACTTGGTGGATTTTTGGGTAGGGAAATACACACTGTACTAACCATTATCAAGGGGAACATACCATGTGATTGTTGGAAGTTTTACTGCTAATGTTATAGAGTGAATTTTAATACAACCATGCAAACCTGATGAGAGATGTAGAAGATGTATTTACACATAATAAACAGTCTGAATATAGTTTGTATCTCATATAGTATTTTTAGCAGTCTATTTATAATATATGACAACAAAGATCCTTGAAGACTTATCCCTCCCTCTGAAAATCTCATTCTAATTTGTGCATTTACCTTCAGCTGACTTCTCAGCTCACTTTTCATCTCTCTGTGAAGATAAGGCACCTATGGAAACCCCTGTTCACATATTAACTTGATTATACAATAATTTAAAAGCAGGTCTCAAAAATACGTGAGCCAGGGTCAGGGCAGTAAGGCAGAGAAGGTGTGAGATGCAGTGAATCCAAGGAAGGTATGGAGCAGCCACAGTATGGATGGGTGCCCAAACAGCTGCAACAGTCCAGGTCTGGGAAAGTTTCCCATGACAGGGGATATTAATGGGAGGAAAGAGCAATACCACTCCCCACTGCACATTTCTCATTAGAAAATATGAAGATGCTTCTCCGGGATTTGGAACTGCAGCCATGTGAAGGCAGGAGTAGAGCTGAGGATCCAAGATAATTATCCCAGGGCAATTCTGTGATTCTATCCTCACACCACTAATGAATCTGTCAAATAAATTCATGGGAAGCATCATACCACCCTGCTCCTTTCTATCCATGCAATGGTCCTGTGCACAGGCAGACTCTTACCTCCTTTACCTACCCACTCACACACAATGGACATCATCGGGATGCATCACTGGGGAAGGTGGGCTAAGGATTACCTACTGCTGTAGCCACACATCCTTTCCTTCCCTCCAGCCATGCCAGAAAGCCCTAGTGTGGCACTCATCACTAGCCTCATCTGTGTTAAAAATAATGGCTTGAATCATATAATGGAATTGCATCACAGAATAGTTTAGGTTGGAAGAGACCTCTAAGGTCATCAAGTCCAACCATTGGACAGCACCGCCAAGTCCACCACTAAACCATGTCCCCACGTGCCACATCTGCAAGTCATTTAAATATCTCTAGGGACAGTGACTCCACCATGTCCCTGTTCAAATGCTTGACAACCCTTTCAATGAAGAATTATTTCCTAATACCCTAACTAAACCTCCCCTAGTGCAACTTGAGGCCACTTCCTCTTGTCCTATGGTTTTTTATCTGGGAGAAGATGCTGATCCCACCTGAATACAACCTCCTTTTAAGTAGTTGCAGAGAGTGATTAGAATAAAAGAATACGTGGGAGAAGGCAGAGAACCTGCAGCTCTTCACACACAAACTGAAGTTATGTGAAAGGGTGGTGTTAGATAAAGCTCTTACTGGTAAAACTCAGTCTCATGAAGAGCTATGGGATTGCTAGGTCATCTCTAGGATACAGAGAATTTGATGTATGGGGAGGTTGGGTTAGCACATAGAGTTGAAACAGACCTTCCAAAATGCACTGAGAGCATTTCACTAAGGATTATTTCCAGACCCTGGGTGATGGCAATTCTCTCCTCCAACCTCCTGCACCTGCAGGAGGAGCAGCAACACACAGTGCTCCTAGGCCAGCAACTACTGAGACAGGCGAGCAGGGAAAGCTTTTCTGTATTTGTTGCACACCAGGATACTCCCCCAGTCTTCCTGAAATGATCACAAGAGAGGGCTCTCTGAACTGATGAAGCCAGCTCCCTGTTCTGTACAGTGTAAGAACCATGTAATTCTTTCCCTCTGATGCTCGTTACTTTACAGCTGTTGGTATTAAATTCCATTCACCATCTTTTTCCTCATTCATTAGAGTTTCTCACAATCCTTCCCAAGCCTGACTTCATGGTATTTGCAGATGTCAGCATGTCATGGTTCTCCATCATTCCCTGAGCATCCCTAAGTTCTGCTGAACAGCACAGACCCCAGTGGAGGGACTGCAAGGAACACCCATGGAAATTGTCTCACAGTATGTCCTGATAATGCAATTCTCCACTTTGCATCCTGACTCCACACCTGTCCTGATCCGTGACATTTCCCCTTCACTTTGTCATTACTTGGTGCAATGCAGCCTCTTTGCCTGCACAGGACCTGCTTAGGATCTCCTGAAAGTCAAGAAAATTTTTTTCAGATGGTTCTCTTTTATTGACTGTTTTCATTGACACTTTGCAATTATTTTAAAAAAAAAGGAATTACCCCTCTGCTTTTGCTATTGTCTGTTCCCAAGCTGGAGCTGTCCAGAAGCCAGACTTGATAGCACAGCCTTCATGCACAGTTATAAAACAACAGATGATAAAAAGAAAAACATTAATTTTCACAAATCTGTATGTCTGAAACATGTTCATTAACAAATACAGAGAAGCACAGGAAAAACTGATTCAGGCCCAAGGACCAATGCTGAAATATGTTATAGCCGTATAGGCCTGATGCCCAAATGAAACCCACAAAACCACACATTAAATCCCTACTGGTCTTGAACATAAGGCATTTATTAAGTGCTAGAGCCATTTTTTTTCCATTGTTGCTAACGTTTGCCAAGTTGAAAATGTTCTGCAGTTTTCAAGCAGAAAATGGTCTGTTTTTTGGACAGTTTGATTGCCAGACACCTCAGCTGCCCATCTGCTGGGCTGTTGCTGTCACTGATTCCACAGCAGCCCTGGAGGCAGACATCTCAGCTCCAATCTCCACATACAATTTCCTCCTTTTTTTTTTTTCTTTATTTTCAAAAGTTGGAACAGAAATAGTATTTCAAAATATTGAAATCCTGCAGGAAACCAATTGACCTTTATCCACACTAGCTAGAAAAATGTGGGCAGGAAGAGGAGGCAGCAAACAGACTCTTTAGGGCCTTAAGGTCTTTTTTCACCAGAAGAAATGCACTGTCTGAACATCACAGTACATCTGATGGCAGATGTGCTGCAATGAACTGCTTTAATAACCATGGCTTATTGAATATTTTTTCTCTTGTCTCATGGACCAAGACCCTCGTGCTGTAAAAAATTGTTTACATTCTCCTGCATGTAAGCTCTACTTTGTTACATTATTGCTTTAAAGGACAAATCTAAAAACTGCTAATCTGAACACTTCTGATTTTAAAGGAAGGTCAGACTCGGCTCTGAGCATGCATTTTGTGACTCGGGGCTGTTTGCAATAAGAAAGCATGACAGGGTCACAGCATTCCTTTCCAATCCTTATTTTGAGCTGTCTGTGAAATCTTGGCACCGTGTCCCGGGAACACTGTGTGGAAATAAAGCTTTTGTTTAACCTACTTGTGTGGGCTCCCTGAGGAGGTGATTGCCTGCCCAGCCAAATCTGTAACTGTTAGCTCCCCAAACACCATCAGCAAATAGAAGGCACTGGAGAGAATAACCACAGGTTGTTATCTAAGCAAAGTGCCAAAGTTTATTCATGAATTCAAAATTTATTCATTTATTTTAGTCATCGAGGTTTCTCTGGCTGACTGCACCTGTCAGGACTGCAACACAGTCTGAACAAAATGAAAATATGACCTGATACTGATGGTGGGTCCAAGACTTGGGTCCAGTCTGCAGGGTCACCCAGGGAACTCCGTTTCTCATGCTATGGAAGGGAGGGATCAGCCTGAAAAGCTTCTCTTCTCTACTCCTGCTGCTGTATTTTTGACCTTGTGGCTGATATTGGGATGGGTACAGACTTTCCGACACTGGTGTGCGTGGAGAGGAACCAGCCAGAAGAAGGTGAGCAGGTGGAAAGAAACTGAGTGAAGAATCTCCTCAGATGGGGAATTCTCCAGCTGTGGTGGGACAGTAGTTTTCACATCCTGTGAGGTCTTGACCAAATCATTCCCCATATCTGGAATAACAGGAGGCCCTAAGCATTGAGAGGAACCAGCCTTGCATTGTCTATCTAGATTTCAGTAGAGTGCTTGGCACTGTTTCCCAGAGGATTCCCCTGGAGAAACTGGCTGCTCATGGCTCGCACAGGTGTACTCTTCTCTGGGTGGAAAACTGGCTGGATGGCCAAGCCCAGAGAGTGGTGGTGAATGGAATTAAATCCAGTTGGCACCTGGCCACAGGTGGTGTTTCCCAAGGCTCAATGTTGGGGAACAGTCCTGTTTAATGTCTTTATCAGTGGTCTGGACGAGGGGATCGAGGGCACCCTCACTAAGTTCACAGATGACACCAAGCTGGGTGGGAGTGTTGCTCTGCTGGAGGGCAGAAAGCCTCTGCAGAGGGATCTGGACGAGCTGGATCAATGGGTCAAGGCCAATAATGAGATTCAACAAGGCCAAGTGATGGGCCCTGCATTTTGGTTGCAGCAACCCCAGGCAGCTCTACCTGCTGGAGGAAGAGTGGCTGGAAAACTGCCCAGCAAAGAAAGGACCTGGGAGTGCTGTGGCCGGGTCCCTGGGGAGCCTGTGACTACGGACATCATATCCATGTTGCCTAATGCTACAGGAGTCCAGAAACACAATGTGCTCATCCCTGCACATAATTTCCAAACAAATTGCAAGGCAAATATGTAATCAGGATAATTATAGAAGGGCTTGCAGATGTTAAGGGCTCCAAGGACTGAAGGCTGTTCTCCCTCTCCCTAAGGGGAAGTCTGTAGTTTCACTTGGAAGCACTGAGTGATGTATTAAGGTGTTGATGAGAAGTTTTTATGTTTCACTTCCCTCTGGACAGTGCCAGACAAAGTCCATCAATACGAATATCACCTTTGCTGCCCTTCCCACTGCAATAGGTCATCCAACAAGAAAAGGCTGGAACACCGTGTTCAGCCAACACCTCTTATGTTTATGTAAGTCCTGAAAGCTGCAATGCTGAATTCATTTATCCTCACTATCCTGTGCCCAGGTGCTGGACACATTTCTAGGAGTTGTGAGGGATGCATGGCAAATCCTTCTGCTCTTTGCAGCTGCAAGGGAAAATGAGCAGAAATATGTTGAATCCTCGCTGAACTGAAAAAAACCTCACTAAAGGTGAATGAATACTGAGATCAGCTCAGCTGTTTAGTGCATGGTGCTAATAATGCCAGCATTGTGGATTTGATCTGCACATTGGACTCGCTGACCTTGTAGGTCCCTTCCAACTCAGAATATCTTGTGATTCTGTGAGTATGTGTCTTCCAAGCTTTCAGCATTCTCTCTGTGCTCTCCTGCTATCCCAGACTGGCATTGTGCAGGGAAAGGAGCATCCATGCTGTGGCTGTTATCTTTGTACTGTCCCTTATTTGTTATAAGAACTGGTCCTGGAAAAACCTTCTGTTCTTGATTTTGTACAGCTCACCCAGTTTCACCAGAGCTTATTTATAGAGAGGAAAAGGACACATGAAGACCTTGCTGGTCTCTTAAGCTGGAGCAAATATTTCGCTATACTGCTATTATTTTCATTCTGCAATCTTTTAAATGAACTACATTTTAACACAACCACAGGAAAATCTTCAGCAGTGAAAAGACCAGCCACAGCCAATGACAATAGTTAACTACTGCTGGCGTCTCTAACTTTCATATTTAAGGTACAATTCAGATGTAAAGATTTATGCTGTATATGTCAATGCATATGTGCTTGCATATATGCATATATACATATACATATATGTAGATGTAAATCCATTTGTAGGCACATAATTAAGCAGCAGCCATTCACCAGCAGAGGGCAGGCAAAGAATGCAAAAATCAATTGTCCTGTGTGTCCCTGCACATGTCAATGAACAAATTGCTCAGTGGCCAGAACGACATCACCAATGTTTTTTTTTTTACCATCTCCAATGACTTTTTTATTTTAGAATCATAGAATATTTTGGGCTGGAAGGGACTATTCAAGGTCATCCAGTCCACCTCTCCTGCGATAAGCAGGACACATTCAACTGGATCTGATGGCTCAGAGTCCTGTCCAGCCTGGCCTTGAATGTTTCCAGGGATGGGGCATCCACCACCCCTCTAGGCAACCTATGAAAGTGCTCACCACCCTCATTGTAAAAAAACTGTTTCCTAATATCTGAAACAACCATCTTTTAGTTTAAAACCACTACCCCTTGTTCTATCAGAACAGGCCCTGCTAAAATGTTTTTTTGTGCTGAATCTCAACCCTTACAACTACCACATATTGCATGCTGTGATGGTTAATTTTTTGTTTTGTTTGTTTGTTTAGAAATTCTCTGCATTTTTCAAGGATGATCTGACAGTGGTCCACCAGGGGTAACCACAGGAAATGTCACAAGTGAAACGCGAAGTATTTCCTCTGTGTTGTGGCTGAAACCTCGTTCATGGATGGCATGGATATTGGCACATGTGTTTCTGGAGAAAGGGAGAGGTCAGTGGGAGCAGTGTGCTTCCACTTTTCATTGGCATAAGCTGTTATAATTCCTTTTCAATCAGTGGACATTCACTGAGGTACAGTAAAAGGACTGGACCCTTATCAAGAATGTCTTACTGGAGAGCTGAAACCAACTGAGATCTAAATCTAGCTTGATATGAACCAATGAGTCCACTCTCATAGTTCTGAGTCCCAGGAAGAGCTTATTTCATCCATTAAGTTTTGAAGTGTGCTAGCAGAAACGGGGACCTTTTGGAAAAGTACAATGAGCAAAGAAGGGCTTCTCTTTTCAGTCATGGCATGGAGAGGATAAAAATACACGAGTCTTGATGCCAGGAAGCAAGTCCTTAGAAGCACATGCTTCCAACCAGGAGATGCTTATGATATGGCACAGATAGACCTTCTAGATATAATGGGTTGTGAGATTTATAAGGACGATTGTCTAAACCCAGTGTCTTCCTGAGGAAGAAAAAGGATGTACAGTCTTAGCCTAGAAGCTTCATCCCAATTTCTTAACAAAGATCTTTACATTTGTGTACAAGGAGATTCTTTATAGGGATACAGGAATCCTGTTTTCAGGGCTCTGCTCAGTGGGGTGATGGATGTCACACCTTCAAACCAACAACAAAATGCCAGAATATAATGTTTGTAACACACCCAGAGATACCATCTCAAGCAGCTTCATTCAAGAAAACTTGGAAAGTATTTCAAGGGATTGATTTATCTAGCCTGGGCTGGAAAGCTGGGATTTACACCAGCAGGACATATACTAACAACCATCAGGATAACCCAGTTCTCTATTTCCTGACTACAAGAGGCATTAATTTCCCTTAATTCTGAATCTATATCTTCAGTAGTCACTCACCAGTCCCTTTGTGTTCACAAGAGGAAGTCGAAGCTCCTTGGGGGTGACTCATCTGCTGGACAATGAAATGAATCAAGAGCAAGACAGGCTTTAATTTCCCTCCCTGAGCTGTGGGGGGCATAAAGATCAGTGGCTCATTTGATAGATCTCAACCCTGCAGGTGTTTATGTTTCATTGGAGATAGCTCATCTTTTTCACCTGTGACATCATTATGGAGTTACAATTTTTGTGAGAAAAGGAGTCCAGGAGTTTACTCAGCTCTTTGGTGCTGCTGCCATCGCTATTTCTACCTCTGCTTCACAGGGGTCAGGTGATACATGTTTGAGAATAATCATCCCTGCTTCTGTGTTCCCTGTATATCACCACTTCAGTGCACTAAACTTCCTGGTGGAAATGTAGCCTGTGCACTGGCTTCAAAGTTTTATCTGAAGTGCACCCCACTTGTGAAATCTTGGAGAAGATGCTCAGGAGCAAATTATATTTACAGTGTTTGGAAAAATCAGAGATAGGTGAACAGGATTTTTTCCTTCAGGGTTTTGTCTTATGTTTGTTTTCTGTCTCCAATGAAATAACTCCAACATCTCCCTGCATGTCCCAATGTATCCCTTGCTTAATCATTTGGTTCAGAGGGGTTGTTAGATGGTACAGGTACCTTTCTCCTCCTGTAGTATGTTCCACCTAAAACACTGCACACAGGAACTGTCATTATGCATGGTCAGCAAGAACCATGAAGGAATTAAGTAAGGGTTTCGATATTTTTCCTTCATTAAAAAAAAAATCCAAAATACGTAATTGGGGGTGGGAGTTAGATTATTTAAGAAAAGCCAACACACTGAGCAGTAAGAAAAGACCTTTTGGAAATAACCCAGAATCCCGCTGTGGGCTATAAAAAACCCCCATAATTTCAGTAAGTGATGACGTAGTGATGGATCAAGGGGCTGTGGGAAGGATCAAAGGGTTTAAGAAACATGACAAAAATAGAGCATTTCTAACTTATTTCTTCTCTCTCTACGATTATGATCCCAACCTTTTTTTTTTTCAGTGTTTGACTGAAAACAGTGTAGAAGTAGCAAAAGATAGAGTAGATCATACTCCCCATTAACTGTTGTGAAATCCTTTTCTGGAAGAGCTGAAAATCAGCTTTATCATGATCAACTTTAAGGCCTTGTAGATACAATGCCAGTAATCCTTTCACTAGAGATTCTCTGAAGTAAGACAACACCTATCCAAAGTAAACACATTGAAAAGGTGGAAAGAACGGACAACAAAAAGGGAAAATTGATTATTTCAATGGTGATTGATAGATCAGAGTAATTTTCTTAAGGTCTGATTCAGTAGTAGGGATTGAAAACACTGGAGGGAAAGACCGACTTTCTTCTTCATTCCCCCAACCAAAAGAAAACAAAAAGAAGGAGGAAGAATGGATGCTATTACATCCTTTACGCAGGAAATATATAAAGAGAAACACGATCTCTAACACCGTTAGCACAGAAGACAGAGAAAACTGTTCTGCAGTTCATTCTGCACCACCTAATTCATAGATCCTCCTACTGTTGCAGTGGTAGAGCAGAGATAAAAGAAATATTTGCAAGAGAAACCACGGCAGTCTCATTTGGTTTGCATTTTAAGATAAATCAGATTTGTCACATGCAGCATGGTTTCCTGAACCTGCTGATAAAGCTTTAGGATGTTTCAAGTACAGGCTAGAAGATGCCCCTGGAGATGGTAAGAGGGGTTAGAAAAAGCTCAGAGATACTTGAAAAATCAGGGTAGGATTCAGGCTCCTTTCAACCATCAGAAGTGACAGGGGAAGTGCAAGGCAGAAAGCCTGTGCTCTTGTTTCTGTCTTCTTGAGTTGTTCACTTGGCAATTTTGCTTTCAAACCATGCCTCAAAATCTCACTGAACAATAGTGCATGTCTGAGGACCATAGGGGTTGGAAAATAAAACCAGTGGAGCCTGGAGATTCTTTTGGCCTACCATAGTACAAACGCAAATTCCATTTGCCTCATTTCACCCTCCCAGAAATTATGAGACTCTCTGCAGCTCCTGTGATATGAGTTTACTTGTCTGGGAGTTTTGCCCCCATGGTTTCCCTCTCTTTTTTCTTTTACTGCCCCACTGCTATATGCCCCAGCAGCCCTCCCATCAGGCATTGTTTCCTCCCCAGCTTATTTGTGTCATCTTCTGTGTTCTCTCAGAAGACTCTGCAGAAGACCCTTATCACCAAGGTCACCCTATCTGTATCCTGTGGTGGATCTGCCTATGCTGGGTGTTTCCACGATATCTGCCACTCCAAGTAACATACAACATCTCTCAAGCATTCCATGACTGTCTTTTTGCACGGTTTTGTGCATTTTGCTTTCTTGTTTAGTTTTCTGGCACTGTCTGCCCAGGCATCAAGCAGTGCTTGAGGATCCTGTCACCCAAGGGTAACAAGATGAGCCAGGACTTTGTCCACCCTTCAAATCACTGCATCGTAACATGGTCTCAGCTAACTCCTTCATAGCTGGTCATATCTGGCTGGGTAAGTGTGGAGCATCCCAGGAGAACTGGACCTGCATTTTTTTTACCCTGCTAGGTGAACATGAGGAAGATTATGGTTGGTACCAAAAAGGACTGAGCCAAACCTTGTCTTGGGAAATGTCAAGAGCAACATCTTCTTTGTGTTCAACTAAACTCACAGTTCCTCAGACTTGCAGGCACTGTACGGTGAGGCTGAGATGGGACAGGAATTACAGCTGACCTGGTGACCAGGACAACTTCACCGTTCTGCTCACCACCAGCATCAACACCAAGGCAAGCCAAAATCCCAGTGTATGAAGCATCATCACAATTCCAGAGACAAACTTCCCTCAACAACAGCAGAAACAGGAAAAAAAGTGGCCAAAGTGAAGCTCTTGGGCCTCTTGCTCCTCATGTATTTTTTGAAGATAAAAAGGTATAATCAGAGCTGGAGGAAATAAAGCACAAATACAAAACTTGGTTTAGTCTGGGGAAATACCATTTATAATTAAAGATGGGCATCTTGTTGACAAGATAAAGCCTATTTTAACCATGAGGTGAGCACATGGTCAACCTCTAATCTTTTGCAAGTTATTAAAAACAGCCAGTTCTTCTCTTCTTGGCTGGTTTCTTTTATTTTTTTTTCTTTTTTAGTGTAATTTCTACAAAAGCAACTGGGCTAACATCAGCTCAAGATAATGTTGCTTATACTGGCAGTGATGTCTTGGAGCATCTCAGTAGCTGGGAATTTTGCTTTCTGTTCATGTACTACTGCTTGTCTCCATGCCAGCCCCACCAACCAAGCCTTTTCCCCTCTCCCACGGAAGAGTGGGAATCCCGTGAGACTTGGAAGGGGAGGTCATGGCCCAAGGTTGACTTTGTGACCAGCACTGACCTGTGGTTTGTTGATTTTATTTATGTGGGATTTGCTTATTACCACATCCTGCTGCCTTGGTATGGAGGCACATAGGATTTATGCATATACCAGCAGAGATTATCACAGGATTGGTGTTTGTAAGCAGTTTCAGTAGCAAGATCCTGCAACTCTTCAGGGTGTAGTGTCCCTCCTCGTATCCTCAGGTTTTTCTATGGAGTGTGCTTAGGTACATTGATGCTGTCAAATAACCCTGCTCCCCAGAGTCAACCACACTGAGGGTTAACTCTCCCGTGGACACCCTTTCTCACCAAACCAGCTTGTTCCCTCCAAGCTGGGTATGGGTCTGGGGTTTCCTTCAGGGCCTGCATCAAGTCTGGTTTCTTCTGCTCCATGTAGTCCTCCTACTCTATTCCACAGCAAATTGCGCACTGTCCCCACATTATTCAAGGCATTCTGAAAGAAAACTAACAATGAAACAACAAACTCAAGCCTTGGGGGGAGCCATTCAGAGGGAGATATCTGAATGGTACACATTTGGACACACTTGCTCCAGAGAAGGGACAGGTCTGTGTGGATCAGGCCACGGATCACCCCCTGGGAGAGATGCCTTTAGTGGGAGAGATGCCTTTAGTGGTTGAGATGTAAGTGGAGAAACATCAGAACTCAGAGGTCAATGGATATCAACCACAGTAGATCCAAGTTTCTGCAGCCCACACACCAGAGATGGAGATCTAATGACCACAGGATCTGTGTGAATAATTTCTTCTGCTTCCATATATGTCTGAAATTTGTTGTTGGGAGAATTCCTACCCTTTCTGTGACAGTCCATTTTCCTTTAGACAGCCATGCACCACCTAGAAAATACAACTGGACCCCCAACTCTAAGCAGTCATCCTCCAGGCTTGGCTGCTGTGACATCAAGTTGGCTGTCAGGTTGGCCTGGCGCAATGACAGGAGGGGAGACATTATCTCCTTGGTGAACTCCCTCTGTCTGGCCAAATAAGCCAGCATGGACTGTGAGGGGAGCTGCATCTTGGGTAGGACATGTACATCAACACATCAGTGCCAAGCTGATACCAAACCAAGTGGCACGGCCATATTCACTAGGCACAGTGCCACAAGAGAGAGATAGTAGGCTCCTAGTTTAGGCAACACACAGGGCTGTTGGGCCTTTCAAACCACATGCTCACTTGTTGATGCTGTGCTGTATTCTGGGACCATCTATGTCCCATATAAGTGCTATTCTGAGGTCTTCAATAAGGCTTTGAAACTTCTGTACACCAGCAAACTCCTCCAGATTGGCTTTTGTTGCCAAGACAAGTCAACAAGAAATAGTTCACTTACTAATTGCTAAGACATTTGGCCTTAAAAAAAAATATGTATATAATATATACACACAGTTATATGTGTTCACTATCTTACATGATATCATTATGTATATATACCATTATTGTTTACTTCTTTGCCATAATACACATATTGCTTTTAAATTGATGACCCTTGTTACATTCTTATTGCAGTAACATGTGCAAAGTGTACTTACTGTGACATTTAACAAACCACATCTTCCACATCTGTAGACATTTTCATCTTGTATCTCCCAGTGCAGATCTGAAGTAACCCTGTCAGAAGCTGGTGTGCTAAAGAGAAAGAACAGAAACCTGTAGCAGAGTAGCAAAGGCTGGCGCCAGCATATGTTTAGCAGAATCCACAAAGATGCTTGGCACATGGTGTTAAAGGACATGGCTTTTATCTGATTTTGATAAACAGATACAGGACAGTTGGACAGAACTGATGCTGTCCAGGAGAAGGGAGTCAGTACCCCTCTTTTTTTAGTCCATCCAAAGTCTTTGTCCATTGCAGATATCAGTGCAAAGTGGGGAAAACACACAGTACTGGAGGCAGAGCTCTCCTCCAGTCACTCAGCAGAGACACTCTTCATGCATCCAGGGAAGAAAATTTGCAGTGGCCCCTGGGAGGTTTTTCTTGGTCTCTGGTGCATATGAGAGCTCTCCAGTGGGGTGGCCCAGGAAAGATTGTGTCCTGGCTGGTGGGGCCAAGACTCAGTTTGCTCCTGGGACACCCATTGAAGAGCTGCCAAAACTCTCTCAGAAGTTTGCACTTCTGCAAACTAAAATGCAGAGGCCAGTGTACCCTGCCCAGTTACCAGGGCACATCTAAGCAAAAGAAAACAACACAGGCAATGCACAGGTCACCACTGTTTTACACAAGAGCATTGCTTCTGGAATAAAAGGTAGCTTCACATCCAAAGAAAAGAAAGAAAATTCCATCCCATTGCCCTTTCTAAAGGCATTTACGTTATTTCCCATCCAAGCATTAAATTGAATGTATCCTTTCCCCCAAGGTATGTTTGGTCAGCCCACTGCCGTGCCACAGAGACACACCCGAGCTGTTGGGAAATCAAACATGATGTGTTTTCCATAATGCAGAGCTTCCTTCCCATATACCCTTTTCCTAAGCATCCCAACCTGCATGGACTTGGAGTTTAGGGTTTGCAGCTAGCTCAGTGCCCATGATTGACTCCATCCCCTGGGAATCTGCCGGCTGACAGCTGTGGGACAGGCATGGATGACTTCAGAGACAAGCACGTGTCCCCAAAGCCTGCAGAGGGGATTTTTTGTGGAATTCACGGACTGTTTTATGTGTCAATGCGAGAGGAGCGTAATTACCAGCTGAGAAACTGCAGGAAATAAGCCAAGACTGAATGAACGAAATGGAAAATAAAGAGAAGCGCAGAGGACACACACATTTAAAAACAATTACAGAGGTATGTATTCACATGCTTGTGGGAGCCTGGGAATATATAAGAGATCGTGACTGCAAAGGAATGAACTCAAGGACCAGTCTATGGGGAGCGTTTTTTTTCCCTGTGACTTCAAACTTCTCTTGGAGCTCACAGAGTTTTAGTCAGCTGGCATGCAATAGAGGTACGACTTCCCTAAGGAAACTCTTCCTCGGCTTGCCCTGGAAAAGCTGCCGGGAGCGTCTGGGAGACAGAAGGCTGTAAGCAGAGGCGAAACCTGCTCCTCCTTCTCCTCCAGCCACAGAGCAGGTACGTGGGGATGCATGTGAATCTGGGAGCATGCTGGAAAGTTGACTGTGGGAGAGGTGGGTGACTTAGAGCTGCAGCCTTTAAAAGTAACACAGAGGAGGAAGGTACTCTATAAATAAAATATACAGTGTTTATGGATAGGCTGAGGAACTGCTAAACACACTGTGTAGATGGCTCTATCCACACAGCTGTATATTTAATCCACCAGGGACTTGCACTGCAGCAAGTTAGATCCCCTATGTTAAGGAGGCACTGATTAGTTTATAACAATACAGTTGTCATACACCGGGTTTGTTATTATTCCCTGTGTTTACAGCAGTGAAAGAAGGGGACATGTTTGGGTATTTTTTTCATTCTTTACAGGACTTTATTCTGTTTGTGGTACTGCTGCATTATAGTGTTCTGAACCAGGAGTGCTGCAGAGATCAGCCTTGTACACTGATCAGATGCCACTTGCCCAGCTCCCCGACACTGAATCTTAAAATAGCCCTGGGCAAATCTCACAGCCCCTGGGTAAAATGGGCAAAAGACTGACTCGTCTGCTCTTCTTACTATCAGCACTGTCATTGAGCTCTCTCCCTGTTGGAGCACGAGGTGTGAGATGGCAGAGTTATTTTGCTACTCTTCAGATCCTGACAGCTTGAATGTCACCTTGGGTGAACAATGACTTACTGAGAGGGTTTTGCTGCATCTAGACTGTTACCACGAGAATTAACATTTAGATAATATTTGGAGCTGATAAAGTTTTAGAAAACCCTAATTTAAATAAACTCACTGTTAAATTTATATAGCCAAACCCTGTTTTATTTTGATAAAAGTGTTTTTGATGAAAGTGCTGCTTTGTTTCCCTTAAACAGACTAAAAAGTTAGGCTTTCCACAACAGCAGAAATTTGTTTGTTTTGTTTTTGTTTTGTTTTTTCTTTTTTTTACCAAGATGTAATAATTTCAACTTTTAAATCAACTTATTACTCTAAAATGCTGAAATACTTTAGTTTTCAATAACAAAAATTCACAAGTCCTCTTTTTAAAGCAGATGGTTACATTTCAGTGACTATATCAGTGCTTGACCTTTTACTATTATAATGGTGGGTGGATTCAAGGGGGATTATCAGTATCATGTAATCAAGTCTATCAGAAATAATTATCCTCACCTCATTTTGTTTCCTGTTGGATCACATAAATTGAATACACCTTTCCCCAAATACTGACTCCACTGCCAATTTAAAAAATTGCTAAATTAAATGCTTGTTTTTCACTCTTTTTGTTGCACTAAGATAAAATAAGAAATTATTCTGGTTTAGTTTCTGAATTTGAGTATCCCCAGGAACTTTGTTTTCCAGTGAGACTATTTCATGGTCAGATAGCTCAATGTCACTTTCTGCTGATATAAGTGTTTTCATTTTCCAATCTCCTACTATCACTTCACCCAGCCCCTCACTCATAAGTCTCCAAACTGGTGAGTTTCATGCAATTCTTTTTTATTTACATTTTCTTTCCTGGAGAGAGGAGTAGGAAAAAAAAGAATAAAATAGGGAAACTATTTTATAGGCTAAACCCTGTGTGTCCAACTGATTGGAAATGTTAATCTTTGGTGGAGAAATGCTCTTGGCTAAACACGTGACACAGGTGCAAATGAAGAAAGGACAGAGGGAGAAATGAGGAAGGCAGCAGCTCCAAAAGACAGGAGAAAAGCCATATGGGAGTTACAGGAGGTGTAGGAGTCCTTATTTTGATATGTGGACTTGACTTGGCTGTGATTTTAATGAAGCAAAGTCCTGAGCAGCAGAATCAGTGCATGCCCTTCCCTCCTGTTTTGGAATTTGTTTCTGTCCAGGCTCTTCTTCACACTTCAGGCTCTTCTTCACAGTTCACCTGGCACAACTGTTTGGCCACTTGGTAAAACAGCTTGAGGAACTGAGCTGGCTTTTTAAAAAGCACAACCAACAAAACCACTGCTATTTTTATCCCTGAAAATCCAAGCTCCCTAAGGTGCTCTGAACATCCATGTGTAGTAAATGTGAAGTTGCAATCATCCTGGTCCCTTGCTGCTCTTCATTACAGGTATGATATTAGTACTCCAACTCCAAATAAAATCAAAACATCCGATTTCAAAAAACATTTTTCTTTCTCTTGGAGGCCTCAAATATTTGAGGTTTTCCTTGAGAAAGTGTCTGTGCATTGCAAGTGCTATTGCACACTGCTGACAAGGCAAACTCTAAACACAGAGCATCCAAAAGGAATTTAAACCTCTGGACACCACAGCAGTCCCCAGTTTCAACATGAGTTTCCTGCTTACCCCAAGGATATTGCAGATAGAGACCCTGACTCCAGGAAGAATGCCAAAAACAGCTCTGCAGCCAGCTCTGACCCAGGGAAGCTTAAGACACTACGTGCTTGAGGGAAGGTGACCAAAACTAGTCTGATGAGAGCCCAGTCAAGGGCAACCTGTTCAGGGTTGTGGTAGTCTCACTGGTGAACTGTTCTCTTGAGAGTTTAACATGGATTTTTCTATCCATGCACCTAATCATGCCATCCCCTTTTCTCTTTTCATAGCATTTTTATAGCTAGACCAGCAACCTGATCAAGGTGTCCCTGTCCAAGGCAGAAAGGTTGGAGCCAGATGATGTTTAAGGTCCCTTCCAACCGAAACTATTCTGTGATTCTATGATTCTGTGATTTATACCTCTCATTTCAGGGTGCATTGCAAAGCAAATGAGGTGCTAAGAGCCCAGCTCCTTGGTATATTTTTTCAACCATGGGAAAAGTGCATTGCCACAGTTCAGGCCTTTGGTTCTGGGAAAAAGCAATGGTGAAATCTGTGTAAACGTGGGTTTTCCAGCAGCAGTACTTAATTAGCAATAGGATGTGAGGAAATCAGCAATTAGACAGCTGCTCCAGCCCTAGAGGGCAGCACAAAATAATAAATAAAAAACCGAACTCACAAGCAGTCTGAAAAGATCTTCTGCATGACCGAAGTATGTCCATTTCAATTTGAGACCTCTTTCTTCATGATGCCAGACACACTGCCTAACATGAGCATCTAGACTTCATTGGGTGGTCTGGCTATCATTTAGGCAGCAGGAGAAACCACACAAACCCATTAAATGCCTTGAATCTTCCTCTTCCCACCAGGGTCAAAGGAATGCAAAGATACACAGGTAGGTCATAAGGTAGGCTCAGAGATGGGTTAATTTATTGCACTGCTTGTGTCCGTGTCCATAATAGATGATGATCTGGTGTCAGCTTTTTGGTGTGTTGACCTCTGTGTTCCATTTGAAATCTAACCATAATTGGTTTTACCTGCAGGACCATGAAACTGAACATCATCTTCTTGCTGGCAGTGGTGAACGTAGGAACCTTTAACTATCATCCCACAGAGGGGACATCCTGTGAAATGGTAAGGAGGGATCCCTACTCAGGCCCCTTGGGATCCTGAATGAGGCTAGGACCCCCTTGTCACAGGCACTGTACAAACAGCTACAGTCTCTGGAAAGGGAAATCCCCCAGGACCAGACTCTGTGGTGGAAGAGATGGGGTTTGCAGGGTTAGGGAGTGAGTAGCAAACAGTTCTCAGGCTATATCCTTTTTGTAGTGACAGGACATAAAAGGGGTGGAGGAGGTGAGGTGAGGTGGGAAGAAGGGTCATTATCTCAGATTTTTTTCTAAGGGGGAGCTGGTTAAAAGAAATCTGACCTAATTTCCCTTAGACCAGAGAGGGATTCTGGGACTGAGACAGAGAAAAAACTTAGACCTAAAATCAACTCATTTATATCAGGCCTAAGTTCTTTGTGCTTTAAACAAAGATCTTCTGTGAAATACATCGATACCAGGCCTTTTGTAATAGCAGGGAGACTGACCTCCTCTGCCCTGACACAACATTGCTGCAAGGGAAGTTGCACCTGACTTCTGTCAGAGGGAAAAAAAGTGACAAAGCCTCCTGCTCTAGTACAAAATTCTGCTCCTTGAATTTTTGCAAGTACCTGGTACAATATTATAACTGTTATTCAGAGCTGAATTTCTCCCCTTCCCTATCAAAATGCTTCTGACTGGAACAGTGTGTTTAAAAATACCTTTTTATCTTCCTGAATATTGAAGCTCTTCAGCACAAATCAAGAATTTCCAAAATAGGAAAAGATATTATTTACTAGCTGTACACAGCTCCCTTATGGGACTCATTCCATTCTTGCCCACCCTGCTGTGTTGCTGCACTTCCTGAATTCCAAAGAAATTAAGACTCAGTTTATATAGAAAGATCTTGGGAAGGTGACTGAGTAGCTCAATTTACTGGCTGGAGAGGGAAGACTGATGAAGCTTGGGTCCCATGTGTCACAGGCTGGGCAAGACATGCAATAATCCAAGCAGATTCATCCCATCCCATTTTTTGATGGGTCACAGACGAGGCTGACTGCTGAAAAGTAAACACATGCTGGTTTCCACCACTCCACTGTAAACCACTTTCATCAAGGCAATGACCCAAGGCTCTGTGAGCTAAACAGGGATAAACTTAGTTCTGACAGAAAACAGGTTGCAGTCAAAGGCTGGGATGCTCATCTTGGGGAAATGAACAGCTCAGCATTGCTTACGTCAATGCTGATCGTATTCCTTCACCGGACGTTTGCTTCAAGGGAAGATGCCTGTAAATCCAGACACTGTTTAAAGAAAGAAGGAGCTACTGGATTACTGATGGGTTTGTTGAAGTCCTGCATTATTATTTTTCATTGCAGCCTCACTGTTTTACACAGTACTTTCTCTGTGGTGACACCTTTAGAACAGAGAAGCTCAGAAACCGATACTTTTAACCCGTCTCCTGGAAGAGGCATGAGTCAGACACTTGTGCCCATCTCTGACTCACCACTGGTGCCCCTGTCATTGAAACAGAGTCCTGAAAGAGGTTCTAGGAAGTAAGCACTCCCTACCAGACCCTCGACACAGGAGTGAGCTGTACTGATTATACAAGTTATGACGCATCTACCTATTTGCAAGGCAACAAGGCACAGCTTAAAGGTCAGGAGGTTCTTTCTCTTCCAAGGACAGGCAAGGTTTCAGCTAGATAATTTTCTGTCTCCCAAAGAAATATGTTTCTGTTAAGTCCTGTTAGCTGGCAAAGGATACTCTTCGAAAAAATTTCTAGAAGGGAAGGGATTTTAGTAAATTTTATCTTACCTTGCATTGAGGTGGTGCAAGAACATGTGCAAAACCAGTTATCATAGATCAGCTGATGTGGAGTTTGGGCAAACTGCTAAGGTTTGGTTGTGTAGCTGAAACTCCACCTGGGCAGCTTTTCTAGGAATGGTCATGGACACCACACAAGCTCAGGTCATCACCAGGTGGCTCCAGCCCAAGTTCTTCCATTCAAATGTTCTTGGGTTGAAAAAGGAGAACACAAGTGGAGGCTTGGATCCAGTGTTTTTTACTAAGTCATTTGACAACTTGCACCCAGTGCTGAGCAGTGAATAACTGGAGTCAGAATTCAAATTATGCTTAGCTTTTGAGCTATTGGGTGATTTTATTGTCAGCTCTGAAGGGACCAAATGCTCATTGCTCTACAGTAGTTCTTGCCAATGGACTTGAAATAAACTGATGACAACATTGACAAAAATTATGAAGTCAGAACTTGAGACTGGAAGAAACCTCTTTTCTAGTCTCAGGCTGCCAATCCACTGGACTATGAGGTTAGAGGAGGGGAGATACACCAAACCTCTGCTGTTTGCTTCATCCCACTGAGATGTGCTTCATTTTTTCTTTCTACTGCTGATGAGAATGAAATTCATGCAGTTTGAGCCTCAGGGGAAAAAAGATGGTGCAGAAGATAAGAAATTTGGTGAGGACCAGAACAGTCAGTGAAAAGGAATTAAAGTTTAAAATGAAAAATGGGAGGGGAAATGTTATAGGAACAAAGGGCAGACAGTCGGAGGTATAGATTTTATCTGTCCCTTTTATCCATGGGAGAGTCCCATGGATGCAGATTAAAAGCCAAATCCTGCAAGATACCTGATGATCTGGGACTGACCTACCTACTGACTTCAGTGAAAACCAGCTGGCTGGCATCAACAGGAGTTGGATCAGGACTTTGTTAAGACACTTTCTCCCATGAGCAGAGGGTGCTCAACACTAGCTGAGATCTGGCTCCAAATGTGTGAAGAAACCTGGCATCTGCCTTAGCCTGCAAGGCACCTGCTGCTTTTTCACTATGGATTTTTTTTATCCTTCTGACTTCTTCCTCTTCCACAAGCCAAATTAGAAAAGGATTCCCTCTCATTTTTTGGAGCTAAGCCCAACTCTAGGCGTATTTTAGCTCAAAATGAGCAATTCTACAATTGCTTCCCAGGAAAGAAATAATGCCAGGGAGAAGCCAGAAAATTTCTTTCCTTCTCTCTAATTTTTTTGGCTGGGGGAGATTTAAGTGAGTTGGAGGGGAAAAAAAAAGAAGGGGTTCAGGTTTTAGGAGTCAATTTAATTTGGATCTTTGGGAAAGATGTATTCTAGGAAGGATTGTGAAGCAGTCTGTCTATATCCAGAGTTTGGATGAGTGCTTACACTTCTCTGGCACATTTTTATGTGGTCTCCAAAATTCCAACAATGCAAAAGAGATTCACAAAACACTGACTAATGCCACACTTCTCCTAAACAGACCTGCCACTTCACTCACCTCAAAGTTCACATGAAGTGGATGAGTTTTAAGATTATTTATTTTTAACGTTTCTTTAATATCAGGAAAGTTTTGTGTCATAGAATCTGGACTCTGTTTCTCCACCAAAATTAAGATTCAATATACTTTTTTCTTCTTTATTTCTTTCCTTTCTGATCTTTCTACAAATACTACATGGCTTAGACACCCAAATACTTTCACGACAAAATTTTCCTCCAGTAAATTAAATGCTGCCAAAGCCTTTCCCATTCCACTTCTTCACACTGCTGTATGTTCTCCTTATTAATAAAATATAGCTTGGTATTTATGCAAGGGTGGTCATGTTAATGTTCCCGACCTTCTTCATGAACACACACTCCAGATTTTGGTCTGGACACAGACTCAATCCTTGCTGCAATCAAACAGTCTTGTATCTGGAACATGAATTTGGCTTTGACAGTTGTTTTTTTCTGTATCTGCTGCCAAGAATTGGCCTGAAAAGGCATGACCCTCACTGCACCTCATAGCTTTTTTCCCTCTCAAGAGCTGGCTTTACATAATCTGTCCTTTCTAGGTTGTGTCACTGGTGTCTTGTGTGGGTGGTTTCACAAGGTGTGCTCCCCATGCAAGGAGAAGGGAACTGTTGCTGTAGGAAAAGAATAAACATGGAGAGTAAAAGCAGGATGACTTTGGAGATTTGCATCAGAAATGTTTCAGTTGTTGAACGACCCATTTTGGATAAAGATGCATTGCTAAACTAAGCCATAGCTAAAGAAGACTTGATCAAATATCTGAGGGTGTGACAATGAAGGAGAGACCAGTTTTGTGCTATAAGATCCTTATATGTTCTTCCACGTCCTTGCTTTGGGAGCCATGCTGCCAACAGAGTGAAGCTCTTCCAAGTACTACTTACTATTACAAGTAGAGTTTGAAAAATCTTACAGAGTTATGAAAGTGAGAAAATTAAACATCAGAAGAAAAATGAAGAAATGGTACTTGATTGAACTGGAGAAAGAGCAAAACTTGGGACCCCTCCACTTGGGACTATTAAAAAGAGACCCGGAGAAAGGTACCAAGAGGAGAACATTTAGTAGGTTCACACCCAGATAAAACTCTACTGTTGTAAATTAGAAATGTCTTTAAACTGAAATGAGTGCTGTCAGTTGCAAAGAAGTGTTAGGATTGTTGCTTTTGCTGTCTGAGTACTCAGAGAAAGTGATGTGATCAGTGTTTCAGAAGGAGGATCTGCCTGCATGTTAAATGTTATTTTCCTTATATTTAATACAATAATGTTTTTCATTTGTCATGTGACAACCCCTTTTCTCTCTTTTTCTGGCAGGCAAATTCTCAGGCATTTTGCCACAACAAAGACCTCCACCAAATCCCTCATGAGCTCCATCTGAATGTAAACAAAATAGATCTGTCTGGAAATCTGATACAAAGCATCCCTGAAATGCCATTATCATTTTACACGTCCCTCCAATGTCTGGATTTAAGCTCCAACCAGATAAGCTTCATCACGTCTGGAGTGTTTGCACACATGACAAGTTTGATGGAAATAAATTTAGCCAATAATCGCTTATATGAGCTTGCCCAGAATGGGACAGATGGGATTGGACTTTTACCTAAGGTGGAAATAATGGACTTGTCCCACAACAGTCTGTACAATGGGATGGCTGAATATTTCATTAAACAAGCTCCAACACTGCGGTACCTTTCCTTGGCAGACAACAGTATTATAATGATATCACACAAGATGTTTCAGGGATCTCCTGGTCTGGTGGAGATAGATCTTCAGAGTAATATCATCATGGAAATAGAAGAAGGTGCTTTTGAGACTCTAGTGAACCTTTCTAAACTCAATCTTTCCACAAATTCAATTACTTGCATCTCTGATTTCAACCTCAGGCAGTTGGAGATACTTGACCTTAGCAGGAATAGCATTGAGACCTTCCACATCACAAAGTCAGATGATGAATATAGCTTAAGATGTCTGGATCTTAGTGAAAATAAATTGCTTCACTTCCCAGTCTTCCCTCAGGTAAATAAGCTGGTAACTCTGAATTTATCAAATAATTTAATCCAGCTCACTGCTGAATCCCCTTATAATAAAATGGACTACATGGAAAACGAATGGCTAGATGCTTCTCTTCATCTTCTTGATCAGAAGCAAAGTAGAAACATAAGTTCTCTTCATTTATCCCAACTTGTATACTTAGACTTAAGCTATAATGAAATCAAATCCATTCCAGATGAGTTCTTTGAGTCAATGTTGTCCCTTCACACCCTTAATCTCAGCAAAAACTGTCTTCAGGCATTTACAGTAACTTATGACAGTCCACTGATATCCCTAACTGTCCTTGACTTGAGCTACAATGCTTTGCAGCACCTTCTCCTCAATGCTGGTGCTTTGCCAAATTTGAAGGAGCTTCATATTCAAAACAACCATCTTCAGACCCTGCAATTTGACATCTTCTCAAGTCTTCCTAGCCTCAGACTGCTTAATCTACAGAGCAATAATATCAGCCTTTGTCACAAGTACTCAGGATTAGCTAAGCAAAGACTTGGTGGGGAGGAAACTGGTTGTGTGTCATTTGTCAGTTCTCCTACACTTCAGTACTTGTACCTAGCTGACAACATGCTGAACATCCTACCAGCACACACCTTCTACAAGACTTCTCTAGTTGTCTTGGATCTCTCCATGAACCCTGGACTGAAAATAGAACTTAAAGCACTATCAGGACTGGAAAAGTCTCTGGAATACTTGTATTTACATGGAAATAACCTGATAGATTTAAATATTGACTTGCCTTGTTTCAGTCACCTTAAACATTTAAACCTCTCTGAAAATCAGCTGAACTGGCTGCCTAAGTGGGGTAGTGACTCTCCACTGGAAATTCTGGACCTACGGAACAATAGGTTCAGTACATTACAGAACAGTAATATTTTAGCATTAGAAAATTCACTTAAAAACTTATATCTCACTGGCAACCCACTCAGCTGCTGTGGAAATATCTGGCTTTCATCAATGATCCAGAACAAAAATGTCCAGATCCCAAACGTGGAGCACTTAACGTGCCAGTACATTCAGAACTTTGGGTATCAGGAAGAAATACACATTGGGAACATTAGACCAGAAGACTGTGAAAAGGAGGATCTGAAGAAAATCAACTTCCTTATTATATTAACATTTGTGTTGGTTTTATCTGTGATCATCATTGGCGTGGGATCATTTTTTTGCTTCCGCAGGCAAAACTTTAGACAACAGTTTAAAGCATAGCAGCACAAAATGCCTTGAAAATGGAAGAAATCAGGTGCTACACTGGCACTGCATAGAAATGAAGGGTAAAATTCTCATCTTTGATGTTTAACCATGGATTTTAAGATGGTTTCGAAGTGCCCCCAAACTGCACCCCTGTGGTAGTCTGGGTTGTAGGGACTGGAAGGAGAATTTTACACTTTTTTTATTCACATGCAGATCTGCTTAAAAGGTTATATGGGGGTAGAAGGGACCGCTGTAAAGTGCTGCTGTTGTTTTGGGGGATATATAATTAAAACTAGCCCAAAAGAAGAGGCCCCCTAAGGTCTTGAGATCTGAGACTTTTCAGTAAGCTCAGAGCTCACTGATTACATCAGCCAAGTAGGAAATCCTGTCTCAAAGTTATGTGCCTCCACAAGATGTTTTGAATTGGTCTGAGCTTTTCTTTTTCCTAACTGGTTAGCTCCTAACCCTTCTTAAACTGAAATCATACATAGATATGTCAGGGCGAGTCAAAACACAGTCTTCACTCTGTGAAGTTGGTTGTAAAATCTCTATGAGTTCCAAAATAATGAGAATCTAGCTATTAAAAAAAAAAACAAGAAAGAAAGAAAATAAAAGAAAAAAAAAAGAAATAAAGAGGGGAAAGAAAAAAAGAAAGAAATAAAATAAAAGAAAAAAAAAGAAATAAAGAGGGGAAAGTACAGTTTCTGTCTATTGTGCTCATGGCTACGATTCAGAAAATCCACAGCTGACCATGGGAACAAAAGGCCTTGGTGGCAAGAACCTTTTTGGATTCCTCCCTTTATTTGTTAGGATGTTGTTCCAGTCGCTGGGGCTAGGCATGAGAGGTAGATGAGGTCAGTTAGTCCTGGCACTTAGTACCCATGAGGGATGTAAAGGAAATCTCAACCATGAAACCACTGCTGATATGTTACTCAGATCTGCTCAGAAAGTCACAGGTCACAGTTCAGCTAAAGGAGGATAAATTGGCCTCTCACGTGCAATACATATTTAACTGGGTATAATGTGAAGAAATTAATCTCTGGGGTGAATACTTTTTAAAAGAAAAATCTTGGAGAATGAATTTCAACCAGCTAGCATTGGACTGACATGCTTATAGTTCTAAGGAAAACTGGGAAATTCACTGCATACGGTTGCATTTCAATGCAGAATAATAATGTGTCCATTTTTAAAGGTCATGAAAGGTTAGACTGGAAAAAGATACCATTGTGAAATGAACAGGGAACCTAATCCTGGGCCATTATTCAGCTCAGATGTCCGCTGTCTCCCCCTAAAAACCTATTATGATCTAGAGGACAGACTGTAAGAAAAGTTACATAGATCCTCATTCTATAAGGGGTTTGACATGGCTAACCTGCCACATTGCTAAAAGTTGACGCTGACATATGTTATGTTCTGTACCCTGACAGAAAATTCACCCTTTTGAAATGAAGAAATGCTCACCAACAGTGGGAGCCTGACCTGCTTGCAGGGTGCAATGGCTTCAAAAGGAATTATATCTGGTCTTCTGTTAATGCCAGGAACTGTACGTTAAGGCAGACAAGAGAAATAGAGGTCAAACAAAACCCTGTCCAGGCAAATAACTCAGAGTCAAATTGCTGCTCCATTTCTGTTTCTTCCAGCTAGTGAAGGTAAAAATTAACACACTACAAAAAGGTGTATAATTCTATTTTAAAGCAGCTATGTAATAAACTGGCTGGTGGTTTTCACTGGAATTTTGTAGAATAAAAATATCTTTGAACTTTTTAAAAAGCACAGGGTTGTGAATATATTAAAGCATGAGCTTGGAATGCTCCACATATAAAAAGAAAATCCTTCCTATTTTTCTGTGGTGTTCAGACTTCACCTTAGATCTTTACCCTGAAGCAGGGACAGCTGCTCCATGTCTTAGAGAGCAACCAATGGAGAATAAGGAGATCTACTGAAGATGTAGGCAAAAATTTGGAACGTTTTCCAGAGAAGTGAACGCCCCATCCCTGGAAATCTTCAAGGCCGAGTTGAATGGGGCTTAGAGCATCCTGTTCTAGTGGAAGGTGACTTGCACATGGCAATGGGTTTGTAACTAGAAGGTTTGGAAGGCCCTTTCCAACCGAAACCATTCTGTGACTCCATGTTTCTACAAATTTGCACAAACCATTAGCAGCAATGAGGCCTGATTTAACATCTGCAAAAACCCATGCTTGAACCCATCATTGGCTCAGGCCTTTATTCTGGAAATTATTGAGGAAAAGTTTGCAAAAGCAGCAATCCCACGGACTAGTTGGAATTCTGATGTTGAAGTTGATGAGCTTTGCCTTTGGTGTGAAGGGAAGTTGAGCTGTGTGCCCGACACGGGTTGATTTGCCACACACTGAGTTCACGGCTTTTGTGTCAAGCATGGCAATCTGCTTCTCAGAGCCAGTATTTGCTTGACTAACATGACTGGAATTAGTTAATAACCTGATGACACAGTCAAACCCATTTAATTCACATTTTTCACACCACTTTTATTTGACTCTCCTATAAGGAAGTGCTTGTTATTACTAAACATCTGGGACTAATTAGATTTCCATTGACTTCCCTGGGAGCAGAAACAGTTTTCTCAAAATCAGCCTCAGGAGTAAAATGGAGCATGGCTCATTTGGATTTTTCTGTTAGTAGCAAAATCAGCCACGAAGTGACATGACCCTGCTCTAGCCAATTCTGTTATTCTGGATGGGATGAGGAGCAAGAGGAAAAGAAAACACAAATAAAATAGCAGAGAGGAAAAACAGTGACAAATGTTAGCCCTACATGATATTATTTGTCAAAATAAGGGTATGTAGTTGACAGCCCCAGCTCTTGCCTCTCCTGTCTGTTACTGTGCCTACAAGAAACCCAAATACCAAGGTACCTGATCGTGCATCCTGTGAGTAGCCATTACTCACACATTACACATCAGCCCCACCTGTCAGTCCCGTTTCTCTAATAGGCTGGTGTCATGGTTCAATGAAGAGGAAAGATAGGTCTACCCCAGCTGACACCAGGACAGTAGGCACAATACAGGCTGTTTCAACTGGAATTTTGCAACCAAGAATTTGCACTCTCATTATCTGTTTTTTCATAAAGTCCTTGCAACAGACTCTGTTGATGCAAAGAAAGCTCATGTTGCTAAACCAAGGAATATCATCCTGGGATTCTGGGACTTGTAATAAAGTGTTTGGGATTTATTCAGCCAATGCAATGTTTTGGATTTTTTGTAACTGCTTCATGCAATAAGTGCTTTCCTCTCTGCAGGTGTTTGCATGGGACGGGAAAATAGAAACATAGAATCACAGAATGGTAAGAGCCCCTAAAGACCACCCACTACCAGCCCTCCTGGCACGGACAGTTACATTTTCCTCTAGACCCCAGCTTCCTCAAGGCCCCAGCCAACCTGGGCTTGAACACTTCCAGGGATGGGACATCCACAACTTCTCTAGGCAACTTGTTCCAGTGTTTTAACACCCTCTGAGCAAAGAATTTCTTCATAACATCTAATACAAACGTGCCTGGGATCAGGTAGGTATAAGTACTGGAAACACCAGAAACACTAGAAAGACTAGAAATAGAGAGAAGCCCTAAAAGTTCAGTAAGTCATAACTCGTGTTAGCCATCCATGAAAAATCAAATTTCAGTTTGCAGAAGCATTGGCCTCTTTTTCTGCAAAGCCAAGACAATACCGTAGCAGAGCACCAAGGCCTCTGGCTACAGACTTTCCTGCAGGGACTCTACTCAGCCCTGAACTAGCCCCAGTAGATTAGTATACAATACAGCAAATGCCTCCTAACATTTTATGCCCAAAGCATAAAAAGCATTTTATGCCCAAAGCATTTTGTGCCCAAAGCATTTGCTTTCCTGTTCCTATTTATTCCCTGTGTTATTCAGTACCTTCTTACTTTCCTGGGGAGAAAAAAACTGAAACAAAAAGCTATATGCCCTGTACCTCCACGAGAAAGAAAAACAGGTTCTATCTTGCATGGCAAGGTATCCTCTGGCCATATTATTTTGCATAAACAATTATCTCTTCTGTTTGTGCACATGTGTGCAAAGGCACAGATGCACACAGGCTAGTTTAAGAAATACGTCACTTCAGGATTAGTTTTGTTTAACCTAAATTAGAACAGCCTGTGCTAAATCATCTTCTGTAATAACAAACAGCCTGTGTTGCTGCTGCCTGTGGATTCCTATTTCACGCCTGTCCATGTGAAGCATTTTGATCAAGATTTTCAAAAGTGATCAATAATTTATTTCAGATGCCTAAATTTGCAGCCTGCATCTTGCCAACACAGAAACAAGTCTCATTTTCCAGAAAACTGGGTCCATTTCCTCCCAAAACCAAAGCTCTGTGGTATGTCTTATACAAGCCCCAGAAAAACAAATGAGGTTGTCCAAATGTAAAAATAGTTATTACACTTACAGCTTTTTCATGATAGTTTCTGTTCTGCCAGAGTTTTTTCTGAGCATCTAAGAGCTGAAGAACAGCAAAGCTACCATCAACACCTCCTCTGCCCTGTAGTCTGCCCTCAGAAGGACCATACTAACCCAAGTTGACTATCTCTCCGCTCTTGCCCACAACTATTGTTGTGTCTAATGTTGTGAAAAATGAAAAATAGCTATTAGAAAAGTACAAAAATTAGGTGTAGGGTCTGCAGCTTCCTGTCAATGCTGCAACTATGCAGCCAAAGCAGATTTTGGTCTCACGAGTCTTGGATTGGTGAAGGTCCAAACAGATATTGCCAAGAAAAAGGAGGAATGAGGGATAAGAGTAGTTGAAAGCCATCAAGTGCTCAGAGTGAATGATGGGAAAAGGACAAAATATAGTGCTGGTGTAATTCCCTCTGAGAAGTGAAGAAATGAAAATACTCCAGAGGAACAGGCACTAGTAGATACTTACCCATGTCTCCCCAAGAGTTTAGAGAAGATCAGTGAAGTTTCACCCCTGCTCCTGTAGAGGACAAGTGAGAAGAGAGCCTAGGAGACAGATAATAACAGAGCAGAAAAAAATGATGATAGAAGAAGTGAAAGATGTAAGGGAAATGGAGTAGAGAAGAGGGTTTTAGTACAGTTCAGGTCTTCATGACAGGTAAAGGAGAAGTGTAACTGGAAACTAAGAGCATCCAAGAGAGAAGGATAGGAAAAGCTTGCCAAAGACGTAGTCAGAGCTGAGCTGTGCAAAGCAGAAGGAGACACAGGTACCTTGGTTAGACAACATGCTGGCTGCTTGCAAGTATGTGATATATGAAAACAGAGGAGGACATCTGTTCATGGAGGGTGGGTGGCAAACAGAAGTATGAAGTAAACAGGGAAATGAGGTGAAGCTGAAATGGGA
The DNA here is from genome assembly GCA_013398175.1 of Climacteris rufus. Taxonomy (NCBI): domain Eukaryota; kingdom Metazoa; phylum Chordata; class Aves; order Passeriformes; family Climacteridae; genus Climacteris; species Climacteris rufus. Next base: position 130,149 of record VZRZ01002044.1, on the reverse strand, counting down.
GGAAAAAGAGAGAATATAAGCACAGAAGAATTTTCTGAGGAAGGTCTGTCAGACTGTGCGACGCTCTTTCACAAGCAAAGGCATTTGGAGGCTGATGCAACATGACATTAAAAAAATCTTTGGCAAATATGAAGGAACAGTCCTGTGACACTGGGAGAGTCACTTTTGTCCCAAGCCACTGTTTATGGCGGTTGTGATGCATTGCAGAGCCAAGCTAGTTCCACAGATTTCCTCCTTCTCTCCATGTCTAGCAGTCATTGCATCAAAGACACATGTTTGGGAGATGCGTGGGGCACCTCATTGCAGCCTTTCAGTGCTTAAAGGGGACTTATAAAAAAAAAAGAGAACAACTTTTTATACAGACTTTTAAAACAGGGCAAGGAGGACCAGTTTAAAACTAACAGAGCAGAGATTTGGATTAGACATGAGGAAGAAATTCTTTACTATGCGGGTGGTGGTGCAATGACACTGGTTGCTAAGAAGCCTGGATGACCCATGCATGAAAGCCAGATTGGATCGGGCTTTGAGCAATCTGATCTAGTGGGTGGCATCCCTGCCTATGGCAGGGGGATTGGAACTAGGTGAGCTTTAAGAGCCCTTCTGGTCCAAAACATTCTGTCATTCTATGATTTTCCAGTTCATAAGCAGTATACTTTATGAAGAAACATTCTGAAAGGTGACTACAGAGGAGATTCCTCTCTACTGTTCCTGACTTTCCCAGAAAATGGAGGTGGGAAGGGACCCCAGGGTCCTGGAGACAAGACCAGAGAAGGAGAGCATTCCATCTTCAGAGAGGAAACCCAACAAAGAGAAGGTTTGGGACAGTGTCCTGGGGTGACAGTATCATATCGCCACTGTCATGTATTCCTATCATTAGCTGACCTTTTTCAGTATGGGGTTATGTTCCTGCCGGGAGGACAACGGAGCTCCTCCCAACAGACTGTACATAAAATAAGGTGACTCCCCTGGGATTCTTCTTCTTCCCAGCTGCGGTGTGCAAAGTCAGCACGGCGGAGAGAAGGAGAGATGTGGGGTTTTTTTTTCCTTTCGTTTTGGTTTTTTTTCTCTTCCCCTTGCCTTTATGGCCAGTATTTTTGTGTGCCTTTTTCTTTGTTTCTTTGTACCTGTGCCATCTCTTGGAACTGAGGAGGGGATCAACATCGGAAGGACATTCTTCTCCCCCCACCCCCCTCCCAGGCCTAGGGAGGGCTGGTGCAGCCTGGGCTGGGGCACTCGGGGAGCTACCAGATGGAAGGGACTCTCTCTGTGAATTTTCTACTGAGGTTTTCTCTTTTGGGGGGGATTTACTATCTGATTTATTATCCTCGTTTTTTTTTTTT
>VZRZ01002044.1:109853-128652 GCA_013398175.1 Climacteris rufus | reverse complement strand
TTTTTTTTTTTTTTTTTTTTTTTGTCTTTGCCGTGTGAATAAACAGGGGGTTTTTTTACTTTCTTCCGAGAATTTTCTTTCCAGACCAGAGTGGGCGGTGGGGGAAGGGCTGGTGAGAGCTGCCTTCTGTTTTGGAGGGGTTGCCCCCCGGCTGTTATCTCAAACAATAACAGACAGGCAACTGGGCAGGAGATGTGGTGTGAGGAGAACAGAAAAGGAACAAGGATAGCTAAACCAGGATTTTGGAATACAAATCACAGAATCACAGAATGGTTTGAGTTGGAAGTGACTTCTGAAGAACATCTAGTCCAACCCCTCTGCTAAAGCAGCTTCACCTAGAATATTTCCAGAGAGGGAGACTGGATTGGCAGTTACAGGGAAGACAGCATCAGCTCCTCCCAGGAGGATTCAATTGAAGGACAAGATGCAGCCACTGAGATTTGCAACTGTGGAACATCTCATTAAACATAAGGGAAAAATTCTTCATAATGAGAGAGGCTGAGTTCTGGAAAATCCTTGTAGACTTGGAAAACTCATCAGGGCAAGGCCTCAAGCAACCAATTCTGACAATGAAGTTGGCCCCGCTTTGATCAGGGAGCTGGACTGGAGCTCTCCATAGCCTCCTGTCAGGTATAATTATTCTCCAAATCTTTGCAAAACAGATATGGTTCATGCACTTATGTGAGAATACAGTAGCAGAGAAACTTTTGAGCAACAGAGCGGGCAAGCAGTACCTACTCTCTGTACAGTGGAAGGAATTTGGCTGTAGAAGTGTCCAGAGAGATGGCAAAAGTGGTTCATTATGTCACATGTGGGCAGAGCTAGTCAGATTTTTGAAGTCTGAATCTGTATAAGCTTTCTTTTTTTCTGTTGTTTTCATTTTTTTTATAGCTCAAAATTGAAATTAATCTTTTCAGTATTTTCCTGAAAATTCTGAAAAATATGAAGTTGGGAAATGCGTCCTTTGTAAGACCAGAGCTTCAGTTTGAAATCAGATATTCCTACTGCAGCAAGCACATTCTCATACAATAAAATGATGAAAAAGTAATCATTGCAACATTGTTTGCTTTTACTATCTTTGTTCAAGGGAATAAGAGGAAACATTTCAATCAGCTAATCCTAAATAACATTCTTCCCAGTTGTCACTAAAACAAAACAAATCAAAATAAAACAAAACAAAGTAAAAAAATATATATTAGGCTTTGAAACTGTATAAAGGTTTTCATAGTTTTACACTTCAATTAGTGCTGGGACACAGGAAGAAAATAAAATAAAATAAAATAATGGTAGTAAACTTACGAAATTCCAGAAGAAACCTATCAGGTAACACTTCAATTAAAAGATGTTTTTTATTGTACAACTCCCTTCCATCATGAGTACTTATATTGTAACTTGTGCTTTTTATAGTATTTAGAAGTTTTATGACTCCACTGCCTTTCACTTTAAAATGTTATTACAAAAAATCCTGGCAAGAGTTTTAGATTGAGGAATTTCAAACCTCCAGGTTCATTAATTGTTTGGTCTTGGAAAAAGCTCTTTGTAGCAGAGTTTAGCATATGTTTCTTGTCTTACACATGTGATTCAATACCATATGTTTCCTCTAATCTGTCCCTTGTGTTTCACCACAGACATCATTACATTAGTGAAATGGACCAAGCACACCTTCACTGAGCTCCTTTTCTGGTTGGAGAGAATGATGCCCAATTAGGTGAAGGTCCAGGTGCTTTAGTTATCTCTCTAGATATTTAAGTCCCAAATATAAATCTTTACAGTCCCTCTACAGTTGCTGATTCTTCCATCTGGTGCCTAAAGTCTGCAGAAGATGGTGTTTCATGTTGAATTTACCTATGAATTTCACAGTCTGTTCATTGGCATACTCAGAAATGCCACAAACAGTACAAACCATTTATATCTGGGCAAGCCCCAACAGGGCTCTCCTGTTGAGCACCCCTGTACCACATCTCCTAAGCAGGTAAACTTTGACAGAGCATCACTGCTGGAAAAAGCTCTGTAGAAAGTGCAGCTGAAAATAGAGCTGCCATCATAACTCCATGCCTAGATGACCAAAAAAATTATCTTCCCTACCCTGATGGGTTTTTTCTTTTCCTCAAGTGGTGCCTCTATTGGCAGTCCCAGGGGAATGCTATCTGGATCCTATCAATTTATGCTAGTTTTTGTCTCCATTTATAGAATGTTATGCTCCTTAAAGGGCATTTAAGTAATCTCTGGAGAGTAGAGCTTTTCTCTCCACACAACAAATTTGCCACTGGGACTGCAGAAGCAGAGGGGAAGAGCCTGAACAAGACTCTCAGGAAGTACCACGCTGCCATATTTCTTGATGTACTGCTTAAAGAAATTCCCTTCCTGCAGGCAACATTGAGCCAGGGTGTGCCATAATCTACATGGTGCTCTGAACACTCTGCTATATGAAAGAAGGGAAAAAAAAGTACCACAACTTTCAGTCACTGTGTTTCCTGTGGAAGGTCTATGGACCATCCATGGTCAATTTTGTCTCCCTCTATAGCTCAGATTTTAAGACATTTGAGTCACTGAGGAAGGTTAAAATGAAGGTGCCATCATGAAGGATTATGACATCAGTATACCCCAGGGTATCTGAAAGGCAACTGAACACCAGCCTGTGGGTATCCAGTCAAACTCATTGTTGGATAAGAAGTCAGAATCAGTTTTAAAAACAGAGGCTCCAAGTGCTTTGCCTTAACTGGTTGATATGTTAGATCTGATCTCTGAAGTTTAATGTCAGCTTACCCTCTTAAAACAGAAATCAAAACTAGAAATCAAGAGAGGTTTTCATCAAGGAAGGTTTTGCACAGCTTTCTGCTTGTGTAGACCCAACGCCATGTTGTCATGTTTGCTTTTCCAGCCTCCTGCTTCCTTAGACTGTTCACAAGGAGGCTTTCAAGTAGATGTCATAAAAGTGCAATGACATCACATGTTTGTGCACTATACAATGTGTCACTTCAACTGCTTTGCATCATGTACTTCCTACTGCTTTTCAGTAGGCCTCTGGATTCATCCACACAAAGCGTTCTCAGATGTTTCCTAGCAAAGTACCTGAGTGGTGCACAGTTAAACAAACCACTTACTGCTGTCTGTGGAGCAATGCTTTCAGCATCTCATCGACCAAATGGTGTTCTTTTCCTACCACTTCTTATTTCACAACTTGCCTGTTGGGATTTTGGTCTTGTGCAAGAGTTGTTACAGGAATGAAGCCTTATCTCAAAGAAAGATCTTGCTGTGTTTGGATTAAATAAAATGAGCAGATCTTCCTATCTTTCCTTCTCCAATAATAATAAAAAAGACTTTATTCAATTAATAAAGCCTAAAAGACATGCCTAACACATAGCTACATTTTCTCTACAAACATCCAAACCTCTCTTGCTTTTCCACTGCACTTTTTCAGACATACCACAAATTAGAAATAAAGCCACAACATACTATCTGCATTGGGAAATCATGAAAATTATTTTTCTGGTTAAACCAGTGTGGTTTTTGAGGATGTCTCAGCTGTAAATGAATGAGGTCAAGTTGCAATCTGTTCACCAGCCAAGACCTCACAGCTCTCTACATCTCTCCTTGCTTGTAAAGTAGTTTAAACCATCTTCATGTTTTACTTGACAAATGGGACAGGCTGAAACTATCTCCAGTATCATTAACATCCTGACTAGGCATAATTTATTAGGACACAATTCTGTGGCAGCTGTTCCTATCTGCCTTGTGCTGTTTTTCTTTGCAGGGCTCCCATGTGCATTTCTCAAGACCCCTGGTCTCAAGAATAAGGTTACAAAACCTGGCAAAGTTTCCCAGCCAGATACTGTGAGAGAGTTCAGAGGGGATCCAGAAGCAACTGGGAAAGGTGTGAAAAATGGGACCTTTGAAGAAAGGTTATGAGAGTTGGTTCAGAGAGGAAGAGAGAGAATTAAAGCGTATAAACAGAAGGGAAATTCTGAATCAGCAGGGAAGAAGGAACAAACACACAGAAAATATAAGTCAAACTTTGGGTGGATTTTTACAGTCTCACTGGTGACATAGATGTAAATGTACATTGGAATAAATCCTGAATCTGGGTAGCCCAGGAGAGACTGCCTCCTGGAAGGGGAGATGGAATGCATGGGGAGTGAGTGCTTTTCCATCAGTTTGGAGTCATGAACGTTGAAATGCAAATTATTCAGGACTTCTGAGACAACTCTAATTATCCTGGGTGGTTTTCAGATCAGTGTGAGTGCCTGAATCCTTCTTGTTCCATGAATGAAAATTGTCCCAGAACAACTAAACCAGCATATCCAGTTTCCTGGTTGGAGCAAGCCTTTGGTGGGATAGCTTCATTCACACCACTGAAGGCTCTGTTGCCATTGCTCCTCTACAAAGATTTTGCTCTAACAATAACATGTATGGGACTGCTGATGACTTTGGGGGATGTTCTTCAGGTTCCATGTATCCAGCAACTTTCTGGGCTGTGCTCAGAGGACAACCTAGGTGAAAGCTTCATCAGAAGAGAGGTTTTATACAAAATATTAGTTCTTTTAATACATTTATTACTTTTTCTTCCCCAGCTGTTCTGTTTACTCCATCATGACCACTGACGCCCTCTCCCTCTGTTCTTCACTGGATTCCTTCCATCTGTTTCAGGCTGACTATCTCAAACAGGACATAAATTCAACAGAGTTTAAACCCAGGCTGAACTTTTGAACTGTATCATATTTGAGTGACTGGAGATTAGGTCAAGGGAATTCATGCACCCAGATTTCAGCAAGAACTGAGACCTCTCTTCCTTGTTTATTATTTCTAGAACATTTAATTTTTTAAAAATAATATTATTGACTAGAAAAAAAAATCTATTCTAATTGGAACAGTCTTTTCAATGTGTCAAAATATTACAGTACCAATCAAGTCTGTGTTTCAAAGGCTGCAGGCAAGCATGAATTACGGGCTGGCACTGTGTCAGAAAAGCAGCTGTTCTCAAAATCTTCTGACCAAGGGAAAATGATGTCTAGTCTTGACTGCTAATAGAACAGGGGTAAAAAACCCCACATAGTCCTAATGGAAAGGTAGAAGGTCAAATCTTCATGAGAAGATTTATAAATCTGCAACATTATGGCTACACTCCAGCAAAGCACAGAGGTAGATGGGACAGGCTCAAGCAGTCCCTGGGAGCAGACCACAGCCCTTTGCTGTCTGTGTACTACAGAGGGAAGATAGGCTGGGAGGGGTGAAGAGAGGCCATACAGCAGCCCAGAGGAGGGGTCATTCAGCAATATTATTCATGCAGAATCTTTGGCTGCCTGGTCCTGAGCGGGATAATTAACAGATAAGCAGTTCCCTGGTTATCAGCTGCAGAAGTGCTAGTCAATTTAGCAAGCCAAATATTACATTTTTCTCACAGTGGGAGGATTGTCCGTATTGGGGTGGCTTGGAAAATGCCCAAATGGGCATGAGAAATCTGCTGGAGTGCAGGCAGGGGTCATGCAAGGTAGCAGACCCTCTTTTCCTATGGTGCTTTTAGGTGTTCAGCATCTACTTGAAAAGATCCAGGTAGTGCAGACTGGTGTACATGTGGACATAGGGTGCAGGACGTTTTTTAAATTCTTTTTTCTGTTGTCACCCTTTTTTTTCTATATCCATTTTTTGGCAAGGATTGCGAGGCAAACTAAACAGCCTTCCTTCTGGTGTAGCTGCCCTTTGCCTGTGTCCTTGCTCCCCATTCAGGTGGCTCTCACTGCAGAGCTACTAGGATCTCTGTTGTTCATTTTTCTAATAAACTCTGGCTTGAATTTTTCCAATAAACTTGTATTGCTGGGAAGGCAGAGGTCTGGAGGAGAGCATGTAGCTGTTATCATTAGATAAGAATGGAAATCAACAACTAATCAATATTATTAATTTATTTACAATTAATGTAGATTAATTTTCAGTGTTTTAATATCTAAGCCCCTTTCTTTCAAGGTTGCCCAAACCATCACACTCCTATGTAACTACTGGGCTCTTGTAGTGTATTGAAGCTGAGCCTCAGAGGAGTTAATTGAGTGTAGCAGTGTAGGTGGAAACTGAATGTAGAAGCTATGACTCACAGTCAATTTCTCATTTCCCTGCATTGTTTGTATTGCTTGTACTGTTTTCAGAGCTTCAGTTTCTGAAAACTGGCAACTTTAGCCAGCCCAGTTGATATAAACAGCAATCTAGAATTTACATTAGAGAAATAAATACCCTAAAGACTAACCAATAACTGCACAGTTACCTGATATCCCGAGTATGAAAGGTTCTGCTTGTTGGAGAGGCTGCTCTTCACAAGAAGGTTGATTGATGACATAACCAAAAAAGGGCCATGTGAGGTTTTAGTTGTGTGCCCAAACAGAGGGTGGCAAAAGTCCAGCCAGGGCACCATTGCCAAGTCAGACAGGAAATTTGAGAACCTGTTGAGGAAGTTAAGGAGCACAAAGGGAACAACAAATTAAAACCAGACAATAGAACATTCTTGATGCAGAAGAGGGAAAAACAGTGCTTGTACATACATGGTACTTACTTAAGATGTCTTAAGCCACTCAGGCTGAAAAGGCATAAAAATATATCATAGAATGGTTTGGGTTGAAAGGGACCTTAAAAACTAGCTAATTTCAGCATCTTCCACTAGACCAAGTTGATGAAAGCCCCATCCAACCTGGCCTTAAACTCTTCCAGGGACAGACCAGACACAGCTTCTCTGAGACACATGTGCCAGTGCCTTACCACCTTCACAGGAAAGAATTTCTTCCTGATGTCTAATCTAAACCTTCCCTCTGTCAATCTGAAGCCATTGCCTCTCATCCTGTCACTCCATGCCATTGTCAAAAGTCTCTCTCCAGCTCTCTTGTGGCCCCTTTAGACACTGGAAGAAGCTCTAGGGTCTTCCCAGAGCCTTCTCTTCTCCAGGATGAACAACTCCAACTTTCTCAGCCTGTCTCCATAGCAGAGGTGCTCCAGCCCTCTGAACATCTTTGTGCTCTCCTCAGGACTTGCTTCAGCATGTCCACATCCTTGTGCTGGGTACCCCAGAGCTGGATGCAGCACTCCAGGTGGGATCTCACAAAGGCAGAGGAGAGGGGCAGAATCCCCTCCTTTGCTCTGCTGGTCACTCTGCTTTGGATGAAGCCCAGGATATGCTTGGATTTCTGGGCTGTGAATGCACATTGCTGGCTCATGTTGAGCTTCTTGTTCGTGAACACCTCCAAGTCCTTCTCCTCAGGACTCCTCTCAATCCATTCTCCACCCAGCTGTGTTTGTGCTTGGGATTGTCTAACCCAGGTCCAGAACCTTGCACTTGGCCTTGTTGAACTTCATGAGGCTCACACAGGTTCACCTCTTCAGTGTAACCTGGTCCCTTTGGATGGCATCCCTTTTCTCCTGTGTTTTGACAAGCTGTTATGGGAATCAGGGAAAACAGATAGATATTTTTAGCCCATTTCCAAAGATTTCAAAAGCTTATCAGCCTGAACTCCAGCTGCGGAGTGTGGTTTTCAGTGGAACAACCACAGTTATTGACTAGGAGGTTTTTTAACATAACATCCTGTGCAATTGAATTGCATACAGACTTTGCTGAGCATTTGAATATGGGTAAAATATCAGTTTGTGAGAGGTTACCATGGGGATGAGGAGAAATAACAGCCTCAGTTGTCAGCTCTACTGACTTAATCCAACGTGCCAACATGATCCCACAACCACTTATGTGGCTTCACATATATGTCACTCAGCAAAACCATGGGAAAGGTCACTGTGCATTGTGCCCCTCAGCTGGGACAAGAGGAAGCAGAATGGAGCTTTGATCACACACCCTTGTGAAGCTGAGAAGCCTCACTGCACAGACACATGGCTCTAACAAGGCTGAGGAGATCTCATTTCTGTTTTTCTGAAAAAACACATCAGGCTGACTTGAAATCACAGCTGCACCTGGGCTGTATGTCCTGCCAAATTTCAACATGAAAATTTGCATAAATAGCCACTGCCGATATCACTGATGACTGATGATGACTCATGTGACAGCTTCCCAGATGTTACTGATGGAGGTTCTGTCATGGGGCAGCCTGGTCCAGGGATCCAGATCTCACGCCAAAGACAGGTACAGGAAGGCAGACACAGCATCTTGATGTCCATCTCTCATCTCCAGGCATGAGCCCAGACTGCTGTGCCCACCAGGAGAAGGAGGAAGATCCTGAAGAGGAGCTCTCTGAAGGAGCTTTTGAAGGATAAACAGGTTTCCTTGTCCCAAATAATATTTAATACTTGGAGCTATACTCACATTCCAGAAGCACTTAATGTATGAACCTCTTAACAAGGAATTGGTTTGCTAGTAAGATGCCACTTTTGTCTTTCATTTTCAGAGAAAAAACAAAAATGTCATTTGAAATTTATAGCTGAAAATAATTTTGCAGTACTCCTGATGAAATACAAAGCAGATGCCTTCAAGAAACATAAACAGAGCAGAACTGACTGGATGTCTCCATGGTGCAGATAACTTTGATCTGTATTTCAAAGACTGAACTTAGGGTGGATCTGTGCTTCCAAACCTGGTTTGTGCTTCTTTCAAAAAGGAGATATCCAAAACATTGTACTTGGATTTGTTTTCTTATAACAAAATGTAAAAATCATACTTATTGTTCCTTATAATCTCTTCTCTTAGTCTCTGTGCTTGATGGTATTTGTTCCCAGTTTTGACTCCTAGCAGATATGTCTTTGATATTTTCCTGAATGAATTCAGCCTTATTGCATTGTAGTTTTGTTATTCCAGTCTCAAGATGTGCCATTTTGCATTTGGAATACCTCATTTACTTCTAAAGCATTGCTTGAGATTTGAAGATTCTCTGGGACCCACATAAGCTTAAGTACAACTTGTTGAACACATGAAAAGCACCAAGATTCAGTCTTAAAGGGATCCAGAATAGATCATCACACCACTGCTGTTGGAGAATGTGTTTGGTCTCAGAGTTTCTGGAATATGTAGACAGTGTTCTGACAGCAAGAGAGGTTACAAACTTGTGTTTGGGCTTCAGTAGAAAATGGGAAAGTATCAGGAAACAGTTATTGGGAAAATTAGTTTGGTTCTCAAAATAATACTTCCCATTACAGCAAAGTATTGCCTGTTTCATGATGTGTTGTGCTGGGAAAAACATCAAAAGAAAAAACATCATAGATCATTAATGAATGCAATAAGAGCAGAAGTAATTATGCACTGGCACTGGTAATTAGAAAAACCACCAAACATAATAAAATGGACCATCATCAAAGGAATCTTATATTAGAAAAATATGCAGATTACAAGGGGAGACTGTTAATGATATATAGATATTTCATAATAATGTAATGCTTAACAATCAGTCATCTGGAATCCTGTTTTAGACACTTAAGCAATTCCCTTATTTACACAATGCTTGTCCTCTTATTCCTTTCCACAATATTTACTTTCTTATGCACTTTGCATGGTTAGTGACATAACCAGAACTAAGAAAGGCTTTTTAAACGTAAAGAATTTGGTTTAACCAAATAGTCCTTCTAAGTGCCCATAAAAGCTGTGATACAACAATAGCAGCACTTATAATCCTGAGAGTCAAGATAACATCCTGGTATACACTGCAAATGACAGAAAAACTCTTCCTATTGCTGTCAGAGTGAAGTGCTGAATTTTTAAGATGCACTTTATCCATCAGACCCTGATGAAAAAATAATAGCAGGTGGGAAAGAAGACTGATGATCTTGTGGTCATGTAACTGTTACCATTTGGTTTGTACATTGCAAGAATTTTTATGTCACTTTTAAATCAAATTAAGCATTTAAGGAGATCTGATCTCAGCTTGTCACTGGCAGGTAATTTTCTTATATATAGATAATCTCTTCCACCTAAGGTACATGGGCTCGCATTTTTCAGAAACGTGTTTTAAGTCTTTATTTTGGCAGAGGCTACTTTCTTTTTCTTTTCTTCTTTTTTTTTTTTCCTTTTTATTTTCTTTTTTTTTTAGACCTGTCCCCAGTTAAATCTGTAATCTGATCACCTTCAGGGTCATCTTATAAAAACCTTTTTCCAGACATGGGCTCTGAGTCCTGGACTGATAATGGTCAGATTAATCCCATTTCTCTCCATCATGCTTAAAGCTGGGCAGATAATTTGAGGTGTTGGTCTACAACCAACAGAGAGACAAAGGTACCTCCAGAGAAGTCACAGCACCAAGAAATGATTTTACATATTTTGGTGCAGAAAGGATGTTCTTCAGAGATTCTTTTCTCTCTCCATGGCCAATAGTAGAAGAGCAACTTAAAACAACTTAAATATAACCTTTCAGAAGCAGAAATAAAGTGTCAGACACAAAAAATCATCAGTTAGTGTGGAATTAAACCATCTGTGCATGATCTTTTTTACTGAAGTCAGCACAGCACCTGGTCTTTCCCTTTTATTAGTAACACCTCAGATAAACTCTTTCAAACGAAGGTCCAGGACTGCTTGACCCACCCTAGGAGACCGAATGGGGGCTCAGATAACCTCTTCCAGGTCTTTCCAGCCTGTATCTCAATAATGTTTTATGGAATAAAGATCAATTGCTGAATCAGAGTCCTCTACAATGAGTCTCTAAGAGTGCCTCTTTCTCTCTAAAGGCAAAAAAGTGAGCTCAGACACAGACATCACCATCACACAAGTTTCTATTTAATCTGGCAAATCCCACCATTATGGTTCAAATTGAAAACACATCTTGTGCAATTTAGTCTCAAATATTTGCAGTTTGGATAGTGCAGATGGGTATCTCTTACTTTCTAGCAAAGGAGAAAGAATTCCAAGGCCATTGCAATGCGTACAATGTTTATGAGAAGTAAAGTCTCTCTGATATCTGTTATTGAGTGATAATGTGAAAGGTTGAAGAACAACCTCACAGTGTATATTTCTCTACACTTTCTGGTTGTCTAGAGACCAGATGTTTAAGCAAGAAGATGATTAGCATTGAGTAGGTGGAAGGTTTGAGGATAGGATGATAAAGTAGAACTGAAGATTACACATTCTCCAGAATCTTGTGTGACTATAAATCAGTGGGCTTCTTCAAGCTGCACCAGGAGATAAATTCCATGTACATCTTTCATAAAAAAGAAAATTCATAGCAGTGAGAATAGTTACGGTCCGGCTTTGACAAACAGTAGTTAATAAACAAGTGGGATGAAAGTAATTGAATTTGAATTTCAAGGCAGCATGAATTTAAAAATCAATTGAACATAATCTTCTACCATATTGTTACAATGAAGTTGAATGGATAAATAAGTGTATCACATAAAAGTCAAAGCAATTCATAGAATTAGGCTTTGGAGAAGGCAAAGATTTCTTCCTGTGTGTATGGAAAAGGACTTAAACCCCTGATCCACTTGCCAAAATGCTAATTCAGGGATTAATACAGAAAACAGCTTCTCTCTATGTTCCTCACAGCAATAGGCTAAATGGGCCTCTCCCCCAGCAGGGATGGGTTAGATCAGTCTGGTCAGAAAATGGGTGACCACAGTTTCAGGTGCATTGTACCTCTCGGATTACAAATCCCAGTCATTTCTAGGAAGAGCATTTCAGCATAGTTAAAAAGAAATATAAGCCCCATTCCACCTTCTTTCTAAGACTGGTGACATATTAACTTTACACTACATGTTGGCAACTTGACATATATTTTTCTAACAAGCTCAAAGCCAAATGCCGGTGGTAAAATTCTGGCACTGGTAAGGGAAAGAGGTTTGCTTTGAATGTTGCAAAAGTTGCCCCAGTATCTGAACTCTGAACACTTTTTCCTCACTCTGAACAATTTTGATCCAGTTTTAAAGGTTGTAGAATGAATTCTACCTAGGACTGGCTGGCTCAAGCCCTCAGACAGTGTCCTCCAGCAGTGCTCATGTGCCACAACAGCAGCAATATCATTGCACAATAGCAAAAGGATGTGACAAGTTTTTCATAGAGACTGATTTATGAGGCAATAGATTATTTTCCTTTAGAGATATGAAAGATATAAACAGGATCAAAACTTTCTTCCTGCAAACATTTATGTATGTTCTATGCTTCATTTATCAGAGTGGGCTGATTGACATCAGACACTTGTGTACATAAAGTTAAATAAGTGCATGATATTATCACTAGCACAGGGGGTCGAAAAGTAAAGAGTCCTTAGGCAAACAGTTATACATAATCAAGTGGGTGGTTAAGAAGTTACAGCTTGTCAGCTTAGCTCTGGTACTTGGCTTGTGCACATTTTTAATGTGCAAGGGCCCAACTCCACTGACATGAGGGGCGGAGGAGAGATTTAAGCATGGGCATCTCTCAGCACAGTTGAGGTACACTGAGAGCAGGAACATGTGCAGTGATGACAGCTCAACAGCAAGCAGCATTTTGGTAAAGGTCAGCAGAGATGTGCTGCCAAACCTCTGAACCATCCTTCTTCACACCCACTTTTCAAAGGTCACCACTGCAAGTCATAGGAGGACTTGTGCAGGGGATGAGGAGAGTGTTTCCATTTTAGCTCAAGGAACTGCACAAATCTTGCTGTAAGGTTCAAAAAAGACCCTGTAGAACCCTTGAAAAATAAATCTCTATTTTATCTGAACACTATCTCTTTCAAGAAGAGAGACAGTGTCAAAAGACTTGCACAGCTGAAGTGACTGCTGAAATTGGTCAGAAGCATTTAGTCAGAGTGATTCTTGACTAGCAGGAAAAAATTTAAAAGACTTTATAATTTATTTTTTTTACAAATCACTTTTTGTTGAGTCTGTGCTGACCCAAGTTTGAGAAGTGCCATGCAAACAAACATATCTTAGTGTTAACGTATTATAAAATTTTGTCAGCTTGTCTGGGTCTTCTTCAGCTATGCAGGTAAAACCAACTGTCTTCAGAAGCAAGAGTAAGATGTGAGTTTTATAGAACAAGCTATCACACTTGGAAGAGGAAGGATGACAGTGTTACTCAGCATTTTGTTGATACAAGAAGTGCACATTCTGAAATAGAGGCTTTCTGTGACTTCCTACAAAAGGCCTGAAAGGACATAAAACCAATAAACAAGCCTGACAACACTCCAGGTCTGACAGCGTGCTGAATAAACCTGAATTGTGTGAATTACAATAGCTCATTTGTTAGAAACACAGAAGTGCACTGAGAGAGAGGAAACAAAAAAATAGTTCTTGGCACTGTCAGGGAGTGCACACCAGTCTGTGATAGGATCAATCTCATAACATATCTGTAAAAAAAAAGCTTTGCAAAGGACAGGAGATTTTAGCAGAGAGGTTGCTCCAAAACATGAATAGATCCTGGAAAGGATTTACCTTGGTCTGAACTGCACAAGAAGATCTGATACTCCAAGAATCACTTCTAACTGAACTGTTCAGTTCTGCTGCTCCCATCATAAGAAGGACATGGAGGTGCTGGAGTGGGTCCTGAGGAGGACATGAAGATGATCACAGAGCTGAACATCTCTGCTATGGAGATAGGCTGAGAGGGTTTGGGTTGTTCAGCCTGGAGAAGGCTCCAGGGAGATCTTAGAGACCCTTTCAGTGCCTAAAAGGGCTACAAGAGAGCTGGAGAGGGACTTTTGATAAGGGCATGGAGTTACAGGACAAGGGGCAATGGCTTCAGACTGACGGAGGGAAGGTTTAGATTTGCTGTTAGGAAGAAATTCTTTCCTATGAGGAAGGTGAGGCACTGGCACAGGTCTGCCCCATCCCTGGAAGTGTTTAAGGACAGGTTGGATGGGGCGTGAGCGAGCTGGTGGCATGCCTATCAAAGGCAAGGAGCTTGGAACTAGACCATCTTTGAGGTTCTTTCTAATCCAAACCATTCTGTGATTCTATGATTCTGTGATTATGTACTGCAAGAACTGAAGTGGGGAAACTATTACTATTTTAAGTACAAGACAAAATAACTTTATTCATCTCTGAACTTATCCCAAATTTTGGCAGAATTTCCCAAATAGCTTCAGTGGGAAGGTTTAGGGCAGGTGAGGAATGTAATGTAATCTAAACCTGCCCTTCTTCATCTTAAGACCATTTCCCCTTGTCCTATCACTATTTGCCCTTGTGAAAACTCCCTCTTCAGCTTTTTGCAAATCCCTTTTAGGTGCTGGAAGACACTCTAAGGTCTCGTACAGCTATCTGTGATGTCCTAGCTGGCATGGTAGCTGCTTGAGTGGGAATGGAAATCCTGGCTTTGGCAGGTGTTCTTGGTGTCACTGGTGCTTCTGTCGCTGCCATGTTCAGGGACTGCAACACAGCCCCACGAAATAGGGCAGGACAGAAAGCTGTCGCTGGCTTTTACCTTCCCCTCGGCAGCTCCCAACAAAACCACTAGATGGGGCAAGGCACTCGCCTGACAAACTCAGTGTGATGTTCCCGAACGGACCTCAAGGGCAGCTCCAAGCCTGAACACATCACGCACTGCTCCCATAGCAAATATACAGGCAGGATGCAGTGCTGACCTTCACTTTCCCATTGCACCCTGTAAACGGCTCTACCAACACTGCGGCTATCTGCTGTCCTTCCCACCTAAATGTGCCATCAGATTATTTACTCGTGTCAAATTCCAGCTCCAAATTTGAGAAAGTCCAGTGATTGCTCCAACACAAAGGGTGCCAGCCCAGAAAGCTGTCACATGCTTTTTCTTTCCTCATGCAGGCTACAAACTCCACCAGAAACAGCGGGGCTATGTGCTTTCCTTCCCACTTAAATATACAATCCTCTTTTTTTTAATAGCCATCAACTAAACTTGAAAATTGTAAACATTCATTGACTGCTCCCACAGAAAAGCTGCCAGAACAGAAAACTGTTGCTGGCCTTAGCTTTCCTACTGCAACCTGTAAACTGCTATAATTGTCGGTAATCTGCTCTACCAGCACAGGCTAGGATTCCAGGTGAACCCACCTGGAACTCACGGTACCAGGAGTCATTTGAAACAGTGAAAAAATGTGATTGTGCACTTAAGTTAGGAAGGCAGTCAAAGCCCCAGTGTTGGTGCTGCAGTTTGTAGGATGCACAAGGAAAGAGAGGCTACAGCAGGATGATAAAAGCCAACAACTCCTTTCTGATCTGTCACCTATGGTTTTGGAGTGGTCACCAGACATTTTCAATTTTTGAGCTAATTGGGTGTGATGGTGCATTTAGCTGGCTAGGCAAGTTCATATCCCCATCCGGATGTGTTGAAAGGCTTTGTGAGGACAGATAAGGCCAGCAACAACTTTTTGTTCTATCACTGTTTTTGTTGGAGCACTCACTGGACATTTTCAGTTTTGGAGTCCTACCTCTCTTAGAGAGTGTGATTGCACATTTAGTTGGCTAGGCAAGCAAACAGCACCTGTAGTGCTGGTGCTGCTGCTGAAAAGCTACGGGGCAAAGGCAAAAGCCAGTAAGACCTTTCTGACACCTTTCTGTGGGAGCACTGGCTGAACATTTTCAATTTTGTATCTGTACTTGGGGAGAGTTCCAGAGCATCATGGTGCATGTAGGTTCTTCATCCTGACTTTACAGCCTTTCAACAGGCTCAGGTGATATTGATGGTTTGATGTCAAAGACAGAGCTCTGGCTTGGGTGGGACTGTGAAGTAGGCTGTCAATAGCAACAGCTCTCAGTGCTGACTGCTTTTTTTGTGTGAGCCTTAGCTGGCTGCTGGCCTTTTTCTTGCTGGCCGTACTCACGGCCATGGTCTGGTGCTAGAGCAGAGACAGAGCTTTTTTTTCTGTGGCCTCTCATGGACATGCCAGGGGAAACCGAGGGCTAACACCAGCTTTTGGCCCTGACAGTTCTGTGTGCATTTAGTTTCCCTTTGCTTGCCTGTGCATTTTGCACCACTCCCACGGCCACCACTCCCGATTCCTGACAGACCCAAGATGGCTGGGGACATTTAAAGAGCTGTGCATGATTGCTCATTAATTATTGGGTAATCATCCCGAAATTATAGTGATACTATTCCTGCACACCTTGTTAGTTTGGTTCAGCTCTGTTGTCCAAAAGAGCCAGGAGAAGACTACAGCTATAGAATCATCTCCAAACCAGCTGTGCTTTGGTCTGTGGTTGGAGCACCTCATTCCCAACTGTGCAGGAGAGTCCTGAGCTATGTAGCTGGACTTGTTCTTGTACTTGCTCAGGAAATGCTATTTTTATTGGTTCTTACAGAGCTGAACAAGGGACAGCAGGATGCAACACAACAGTGTAATCCAGGATTTTAATTAATATACATCTGGCATTGACAGGAGCATGTAGAAATACGCTCCTTGTACTGCAGCACCGGTACCCAGGAAGACTTGTTGTAGACTGGAAGGTGACATAGTCCACCCGTTGGGATATTTGAATTTTCCTTAAGTGTCAGTGGCCCAAAGCATTTGCTTTTAGCATTGATTGAACTGTATTCACTGCTTTGAGAGAGAAATAATTTGTTCCTTTCACATTCAGGCACACAGAAAACTAGAGTAATTACTAACCTAAGTGAAGGGTCAGCTCTTGTTTATACAATTAAAAGTACCTCTACTAAAAGTAAAGATGCATACAAGAAAATGCAGATTTGGGCCACACCTAGATTTATTCTCTTATTCTAGCTTTTGCTGCAAATGTTTGGCATGTTTCTTGGCTATGAAAAAGTAAAGCCCCTATTTAGTAGCATGCTGCCTCCAGAAGTCTTCAGTGTAAAGGCTCCCCATGTCCAGTGATGTGAGGATCTCTAGGAAGACTGAATACAAATTATATATTGAAGTGTTTTTTGGGGTTTTTTTTTGTTTGTTTTGTTTTGTTTTTTGGGGGTTTTTTTTGTTTTGTTTTTTGGTTTTTGGTTTTTTTTTTAATTTTGACAATGTGGCCTTATTTTTAGGATCTCAGCAATTAGGAGTGCTTATAAATTTCTGAAATTTACACCAGTGAATAGAGAGAGACTGACACACTGATGCTTCTGCTCATTTTCTTTTCCTCCTAGGAAAAGACCTGAATAATGAGGTTACACAGAAGTAGTCTGCAAATAATGTTACATGCTTTTGAGCTCTGTTCATGTTTTCAACATCCTTTCTACTGAAATTTCTTTCCTAATCAGATAGTAGACAGAGCCCTCTTCTTGTACTGGAGTCTTTAAATATGTCTTATAAAGGACACAGTGCAGAAGATTGTTATGGAGGGTAGAATTTGTCAGCCAACAGAGGTGAAATTCCTGCAGCTCCTTGCTCCCCCCAGTGCAACATCTTATTCCTGGTAGGAACATGCACACACACATCACAGACACACATACATGAATGACCACTACACAGATCTACACAGACATACAGAGCATTCCCATGATTCCAAATGGCATCCACAGCAACCATGGCTTTGTACCATCAAAACTGAATCTCCTAGAAAATGTAAGTTCCTTAAGGGAATGACCTGCAGTGTGACCCTACTGGTTAGAAAGAGTGAGATGGGCACACAAAGTTTTTTGTTCTGCAGAGCCTTTGGTCCTGGTCATTGGAAGAATGGCTGGCTCTTCAGACAAAATGGGGAGGAACACCAAAACCTTGTTTGTGGTGTCTGAAGAGTCACTCTTAAAACCTTCTCCAGCATCCTGTTCTTTGCAGATTAGCTCAGTTGAGTGCTGTCCCTTGCAAAATTACAGTGTGCAGCACAGCAGGTGCATGTGACTTGAAACTGCATTTAGCAGCTTTTTCATACCATCAGGAAGAAAGCCTATACGGCTTTGTTAGATGAAATAACATTCCTGAAAAATGTTTTGTACTACATGGAAATCTTAGAGTTGTGAGGCCTGTCTTGGAGCCATTACTCATGCATTGTTCAAAAGACTGAGAAAATTAAGTCTTAACATGCAAAGAGGGATCACACCCCTTTATACAAGATCTCTTCTGTCTTTAAACTACTACTTCTCTTGAACAACTGGCAGCACATAAGACCATGTTAATTAGTCTCAGGTTATCCATGAAATCATCTGGTCTTTGTGGTGTTTACAGTTTGAAGTTTCATGATCAAGATGCCTGGTTACCTGCATGTGGCAGTCCCCTTGTCTCTTTGTTTCTGTGGACCTTGCAGCTGGGGAATAGTTGCTCATGGGTGCTTGTTCTGACTCAATTCTAGCTGATGCTATAGAGTGAGCAGATCTTTCCCAGCTCATGGACCAACTACAGCTTCAGCCTGAGCAGATCTTGTGAAATGTTTATTGACAAGGATCATAGGGTCATTAAGGCTGGAAAACACCTCTGAGATCATCAGCCTCTGACTGACCACCACCTTGTCAACTAGATCATGGCATAAGTGCCATGCAAAGTCATTTCTGGAACACCTCCAGGGATGGTGACTCCACCACTGCCCTGGACAGCCCATTCCAATATTTAACAACCCTTTTCATGAAGAAATTCCTAGTGATGTCCAATCTGAATGTCCTCTGACACAAGTAGAGGCGGTTTCCTATCATCCCTTTGCTGGTTGCCTGGGAGAAGAGGACAACTCCCTCCTGGCTACAGCCTCCTCTCAGGCAACTGTAGAGAGTGAGAAGGTCTCCCATGAGCCTCCTTTTCTCCAGGCTAAACAATCCCAGCTCCTTTAGCCACTCTTCATAGGACTTGCCCTCTAGACTCCTCACCAGCTTTGTTGTCCTTGTCTGGATACACTTCAGCATCTCAATGTCTTTCCTGTAGTGAAAGGGCCAAAACTGGATTGAATCCGAGAAGTAAAAGCAGCAATATTTTTGGGGTCTTAATCTCACTTTCTTATGACTGCAAACTGTTGCTTTGACGGGTAGAGTTTGGATGTTTCCAAAAGGGTAAAACCAGAGGATTACATGAAAGAGGAGGGGTTG